>APFE030493614.1:31202-63802 GCA_000404065.3 Pinus taeda | reverse complement strand
GGGTGATCTAAGCTTTTCATGAGGTGAAGAAGGGCTTTCATGCTGGGAGGATGACGCTAGGTCAGATCAATGGGTTGTAATCCTCTCTTCTCCTCTTTCTATCAATAAATCTATTTGAGTTTTCCTCCATATTCTTGTATGTTTGAGTTGATATATGCATTTGTGTGGTCAATATATATCTGGTCCTATATTGTTTATGATTGTAGATCTCTGTGCTTTAATGGTATTATGCTGCTTTGACTTTACAGGTGCTCTTTGAAGTGGGGTAAGCAAGGAAGGAGGAACAAAGATCTGTCAAAGGGGAGAGGAAACAAGTAAGGAGGCAAGCGAAAGACTAAGGTTGGTACTCTCTACTTCTCTCTCATCTACTTCTTGTAAAGGAAAATGCAAGTAACTTTAGTTTGTTTGTTTCTAATATAGCTACCCGTCTTAGTGGGACTAGCAACGCTGAATGGACACTAGATTTCCCAATAACGTAGAGGCATAGAGTAGAATCCATAACTGAGTGCGCGGACCCCTACAGCAGAGTCCGCGGGGAAGTTTTGAGTCTGTAAACTTATACTGAAGATCAATAAAGAAGGTTGTTGTAGAAATTCATGTGCTTTATCTCTGTACTTCTGTTATTTATGATTGCGATATATGCTGTAATGAATAATTTCTTTATGAAATAATGATGTATTTATGCACGAATTTATTGGATCCATCTTATTAACTGAACGCAATTAATGTTAAGTGATTACACGAAGATTATAACACTTTGTCTTAGGTTTATTGAAAACTTGGCTAGATCTGAGTGCATACTCATCTAAGTGTAATCTAAGGTACACATAAGTAGCTAATTCATCTATTTAGGGTCCGCAAAAGTCAATTGTAGACCTTCACGAAGGTCTAAGGTTCATTCAAAGGGAATTATAGTACAAGGACCTAAGGGCTTATAGATCTGCATGGAGGCAGATCTAGGGCATAAAATGACATCACACTGATCTCTTGATGCGGAAACCTGGTTCCAACATCCCCCCATACTGCTTCAGGTGAGACTTCAACCTGTGCTATGGGGATTGACACCAAAAGGGCCAGTAGCGTAGGGTTTTGTTTGGCGCAACTAACTTTGAACCTGGGTCAGGACCGATTAAGTCAACAACTCTTCAAAAACTACCTCAAAGTGTGTTGAATATCTAAGCCTTTTATTTCCTCTTTTCCATGGGTTCTACCTGCTTCCTCTATTATTTTGTTTCAGTTGTGACCAACTATGTTGAAAAATATCATGCTTTCTCCATGCGCATAAATGGTGGATATGGTGTATTTCTAGGAGGTTGTATGGTTGAGCTAACCTTCTTATCGATCCTTCTCCGACGTTTCTATCGGTATCTCAGATTTCTCACAACTGCACTCTTTCACCACCAAATTGAATGAACTTTCTCCAGTTTGTTCCTGGATGTGGTAGTTAGTAATTCGACTTATCTTTCAATGTCACATCATTTATGTACTACGTGAAATGAGTGAGTATTAAAATGGCATAACATTTATCCTAGTAAGTGCCAAGTCAATGTATGTGATACTCGTATGCACTTTGTTAACAATACGTCAAAGTTCAAAACATTGGCCATGTAGTAGCTTATGTGCCATATCAACCCATCAAGTAAGGCATAACACTATGCCATATTGGCACACACTTTCCTACGTATGGAACGTGCTATCAATTTCTAGGCATTTGTGCTTAAATGCATTTTCCTATCATCCGTGGAATAATTTTCATATCCTCCAAATCTGCCAAACGACATCAACATATGCTTCCATTAATGTGGCTGAAAATATTAGGTAGCATAATGTATTTATATTGAGGCTGCAATTTATACCAAATGGACAATATAAGTTTGGTGTAAGTTATATACATATACATCTACAACAAACCATTGAAATATATATGGATAGCCTTGGACTAGTGCACCAATGTTACTATGTTATTTCCTTTGTGATGTGCTTATTTATTATAACAAATTTGAGCCATGCAAATAAATAGGCCATGACATAACCTTGAGTTCATAATCAAAAGGTAGGATCTTGGGTCCAGTTGATAGCTTTTGAGCCTTGGATATGCTATTACCCCCAATTTTTTTTGTATATATTATATAGTTTCTTGTGTCTTTAAAATTTCTTAAGTAAGAAAATAAATGAACCATGAGTATACCATTGAAACCTAAACTTTATAAAAGAGGCTTACTTATCCTTCATATCTATGAATTTGATTTCAAAACTATAAAAAGCCATAAACCATCATCATAATAGTACTTTAATGAGCCATTGACCAAAGATATTTAGAGACTTGATGTATTTTCATGTCACACAAAACTAGATAAGTGGATTATCTACACAACTATAAAGCACAAGAATCATCTTACATCACCGATAGAGAAAAACCTCACCTACCATTTAATTTTATGTTTACAATTTTATTTCTATTTATTTTTTATTTTTAACAAAACACACAATAATTTGCATAATATTAAATATATGTATCAACAATCTTAACAAAAAATAATTTCAAACCATAAAATAATTTTCATATAAGACATTAAAGATTTTCCCATGTCACCCTTTTGATTATGGTTTTTCCCTATAACTATGAAAACCTAATATTAATTAGCCTCTTTTTCCTAATTCATCTCAATTTTCCTTATTATTATAAAAACCTAACATTAACTACCCTTTCTTTCCTTATTCATCCACGATTTCCCTATCATTATTATTTCGCAAGAATTCACTGTTAGAAAATATTTGAACATATAATATTATTTTAAGATGACATCATTTAAAATTTAATATCATTAAAATATCTTCTCAAGCATTGTATTATCTTTACAAAACTGTCATGGGCCATGCCGATATCATATTATCTTTTATAAATTTGTTGTCGGATAATGCCAATGTCGAATATATTATTTTATTACAAATCCTATAGAATGCTAGGGAATACTTCTCATTTGTTTATTTAACATGATTTTTTTCATTCACTTATATTATTCAGAAAAATGAAAAATAATTGTATTTCACATTCTGCAGGTTAATCAGAGCTATATGTACACAACGGTTGAACCTACAACCTTGCGTAGAACAAAGATTGACTCTGCCCTGCTATAAAAAAAGAATCACCCTTCTCTAAGCAAGCTCTCTTATGAGGAACACACTCCCACAAAATATAGGGTGGATTCCATAAGGTCAACCCCTATAAAGCACGGACTCCAACAAAATCTATAGTGAATTCCATAAAGTTATCATTCAGTAGATTCAAACAACTATGGGAATTACAAATATTAGCCTCTATTTGCAATTTATACTTCCATGGTCAACAATGCAATTTGCAATTTATACTTCCATGGTCAACAATGCAATTTCAAAAGCAGATCTGGTTGCGAAGAACTCCATGAAAATTGAGAAGGAATTGTAATGTTTTTTGGCCATGCAAAAAAATGTGAAGAGTAAGAATTTTATGGAGAGAATAATAATAAATTATTTAGGTGTATCATTTATCAACCTGCACGAAGTGGATTTCCAAATAATTTCTTGACAACATTTCGGTTTTAAGCAATTGAGAAGATTAATCTTTATGCCCAGTTTTGTATGGTTAGGTTATGAATAACCACTATATTTATGAGTTTTGATATAGCGATGGTAGTTTTGGCTATTTTTCTTTTCCATATGGAAAAGCATAATATTGTAGATTTTGGAATATTTGAAAAATTTAATAGATTTAAGTGAAATCAAATAATTAATTTTATTTATGTTTATTAAAGTCTAAAATAAAATATTTACAGAACATTTTCTAATTTGTAATATTTATATACGGTTTATAATATGAAATTTAATTATAGTTAATTATAATCAAGAGTGGCCTTAATTATGGTCAACCATGTTTATTTTAAGGTTTATAATATTTTTCTTAGGATTTATATACTTTGGGTTTATAATATTTATCTTTTGAATTTAATATTATTCCCTTGCATTTATAATGTCTTGGGTTTTTAGTATTAATCACTTGGATTAATTATTTCCTTGAGTTTAATATTATTCCTTTAGGTTTATAATGCCTTGGGGTTTTAGAATTAATCCATTGAGTTTATAATACCAATTTCTTGGATTTATCAATCTAGGATTTCATATTCCTAGGGTATAATATTATTTAGAAGGCTTATAATATTAATTCTAGGGTTAAATATATATCCCTTGGGTTTATAATGATGGTCAACCATGTGCAACAATGGTCCAATGCCACATTGTAACAAATATTATTTCAATATGAAAATCAACCATGGTCAAATGTCACATTGTGACAAACACTGTCTCAATATTATTTCAATATGAAAATCATCCATGGTAAAACATGGTCAACCATGTTTATTTTAGGGTTTATAGTATTTATCTTAGGGTTTATATACCTAAAGTTTATAATATTGATCACCTAGGTTTAATATTAATATTGCTCTCTTGAGTTTATAATCCCTTGGGTTGAGTATATTAATCCATTGGATGGAATTAATTAATAATGAATAAAAAAACAATCATGTTAATTAATTAATAATAAATTAATTATTAGTAATTTTATTAAATAAGTTATTAATAATAAGTTATTAAATAATTATTAATTAATAATAATATAACATTAATTAATAATAATGAAAAAAAAAAATATTAAATAACAATATCTATGAAAAAAATATTATTAATCTATTACCATTTAATAAAAATATTCAATAAATATTAATACTATATAATTCGTGCATGCTCAGTGGTTGATACCTTAAATTTATATCAACCACATTTACTATCTGATTGTGCTAATTATTTTAAATAATTAATATATAACCTCATATTACACTAACTTTAATGTTAAATGGCAATTTTGTAAAACTTATCCTATGTTAGCCAGAATTTTCATGTTAAAGTACACAGAACTTACCTGTATTTCAATCTCTATATCGCTGGAATTTTCATGTTAAAGTTTCTAGAGCTCCCGTCACTTTCACACAGTGTGGTCGCACATATTCATTATTTTATCATGCAATACGTAATTAAAGACTATTTGTATCGTGACAAGAGACAATTTCCTACTTTCTTTGTTTTGTGCAAAGTCCTAATTTTGGCCCATGCAGGCGACTTTTAAAGCTTTTGTCGATCTCATAGCTCCTGATTACATCAAATATCAATGGTGGTAGGTACCATCAATAAAGGAATATTACAAAGTCATCGAATTCATTTGATAATGATATCATGATTGTCTTATCAAAGTATCTTTCGTTGAATTCATTTAATAAAGATGGTAGGGTTATCATATCAATTTTTTTATTAGTTGTTATGAGTTGTTAATAAAAAATGAGTAGTAATATTGATGGGATAGAATTAATATAATTATATAAATTAATAGTTAGTAAGTATTAATAGATATAATATAAATAAGCATCAAAAACATTTGTGCATGATTATATTACAGAATTGTTTAAAATTAAAAAAATTATAGAACAAATAAATGTTTCTCTAAATTATTATTATCAGTTGATGATACAAAAAATAAAATATACTTTTTAAATAAATATGCATTTAAAAATATAGAGAAATTTTACATGGACATTCATATCCACCGTATCATGGAAACGCCACCGTTATAATAAAATTATTATATATTATTGCAAAGACAGCTTATCAATACTACATCAAAAAAAATAATTCATTTCAGTAAAAATTATATAGTTTAGTTTAATTTAATTTATAACATCTTTTAATTAAATTAAAATAGAATAAAATTTATCTCTATATTAATTATTATTAAAATAAAATTCCTATAAAAAAAAACATATTAGATTTATATATATTATTCATAAAAATTGAAAATAGAGAACACATTTTAAAAAACATAGGGATATATTTTTCTAAAAAAAAACCAAAATAAATGTTTAAAAAATATAAAAATGAAAATATTACATAAATATAGATAAAAATGTAATATAAAAAAATCACATGAAAAAAACCTTAGAAAATGGGAAATTCAAGCAAGCCTTGCTTAATTTAAATGCAAAGGATTAGGGAAAATATTTCTAAAACATTAGAAATCAGTGAAAGAACTTTGAAAATGGATATAAGTGATGCCAATAAAAGTAATAGCTCTACCACTATCCATTTATTACGATTGAAATTTTAGAGTAAAGGATTCTAGGTTTATGATATAGAATATTTAAATATCTACTTATTTAGGTAGGAAGGAAATTTGTTTATTTGGGTCTTATTAGTCCCTGCCCTCCGGGCTGGCAGGGACTATAGTAATCGATTTGGGTCGATGGCATTAGTTTGACACGGCAATCAATTAACTTATTTTGACTTAAACCAAATTTTCTCGACATGTCACATTAACCGATACAATATTTTATATTTTCCTATGCTTTTAACTAATCAAAGAAATGTTCATCTTATTTGGCCTCAATACAAGGTATACAGGCTCAAAAGTTAGCAAACAATGGCGAGAAGTACAAGTAATTAGAACAATTTCAAAGCGTGATGAAGTAATGCTATCTTCCCCTTAGCATTAATCTCCTAACATTTAATGTTAAGAAAATGTATTGTGAACTAGCTACAATACAATAGCATATGTACCCCTGCCACCGCATATATGTACCCCTGCCACGCATGTACCACCGTTACATGTACACCTGCCACCACATCTATGCCTTTTGTGGGCATGTAACAGGTGCCAACTTTCCTCTACACTTTGAATTAACAATGTTAATATTTCTTTGCTTAAAGCGCTGCAATAAAATTCAGATTCAATCACTTGAATAGGTAGAGAACTCAGCGGATGAACCAGGCACCAGGCGCAGGGCGAGAGCAGCCATTTATGTAATTTTTTTAACCTCCTGTACGCATTATTTGGTAAGACACTTTGCTAATTAATTTTCTATTTTTGTCCAGTTTCATATCATGCTATTAAATGTTTCTATTGACATCTTCTAAGCCATGGTATTTTGCAGGCAACAGATTACCTACCTGTTGTGGTGCTCGTACATCTATGCTCAGGTTGTTATACGCTTGTTGAACCTCGTCTTGTGCTGTGCACTACCCTCCCTTCGCCAGAGAATGATGGAACGATCACAAACTCCGAAGTACAGAATGGAGCCATTTGCACTGAGAGCCAATGCGTTGATAGAAGGGCACCACAGCAATGTCTACTGCACAAAATTATTATCTCTTAGAATTGTGAAGTCAATTATCCTTAATATTATTCTACCATTTATAGCTAGAAGTGAGGCATGCTTCATTTTACTGTAGATTTCGATTTATCCCTAATTTTATTATAGATTTGGGCCAGAAGTCCGTTACCCTTAATTTGTTTTAGCGGAAGGATCAGCTGTAAAGGCAATCGTTGATTTTAAATTACAGAAGTGTGTATGATTGCTTTCTACGAAATTGCTAAGATTTGTTGATGCATATCAGTCGACCCGGATTTTGATGGCTATGGACTCGTTCACTTAAAATGTACATATGAGAAAAGTAAGAAATTCTTACCAGGAATGCCTCAGATGTTGTCCGCACTGATACGATTCTTTTGGACACAGCCGGCATCTGTTCGCTGGACCAATTGCTCAGCGCCTTGAACTTCTTGTTTGGTGCCCAAACGAACTCCCATTCTGAATCTGGTCTGGCTAGATGTAATTCATCTTCCTTTTCTTCGAAGGCAGCTGCTGATCTTCTATAAATTTAGCCTTCTTCCCCTCCTTTTTCTGGACTCGTTCATGACAATTCGATAAAAAGCAAGATTGGTGGGAAAATGGACCACTGGAATCCACATGAACAGATTTTGGAGACAATATCTTTGAATTGAGATTATATTTGCTTGGGTCGTTTCCATTGCATATCTGCAAAATCATAAGGAAAACGCATCAAGCACTTCGGAGATTCATGACTGCTATGCTAGGTTGAATTGAACCCTAATTAGCTTTTTAAAGGCCATAAATACCTCGCTTCCATCAATTCGCGTCAGCTATTGTTTCTTCTCAACCAGAGACCCGATATGCTTTTGCAAATCATTATAGCTACTACTCATCCACTTCAGCATGGTATTCAGCTTTTGATTCTCCTCGTTCATGCAATTTATTTCTCGCACGAGAATCCTCATCTGTATGAATTACACGGTGTTTCATAAGAATCTCTTTATTTTCAGGCACGAGAGAGCCTGTAAGACCTATATGACCAAGAATTAGAAAAAAATTGCAAAAAGTGTTAAGAGATGAAAACGTTGAGAGCAGCACCTCATAGTTTTTTCCTTCCATTTCGTTTATGCTATTCTTCAGCTTCAATGTTGCTACCTGCGTATTTTGAAGTCGGCGAAATATGCAGAGGCGCAGAGAGGATCATGGCAAGAAAATGGACTAGCCGAAGTAGAAGGTGGAAAAGCAGTTTCTCCGTCAACAAAGGTAAGGATAGAGGTATAAGGTACCCACGGGGTAGAGCACCCTTCCCTCCAGGTCGAGATCCAGTTTATCCAATTGAATAACCAGTTTATGCCTGATGATACAAGACGTTCAATGTCGGAAGCAACACCCTGCACGGCCTTCTCAGAGTGACCGCGCTTCGAATAGTTCTGCCACTCTTCCCTATAACAATCGCAGTAGCTATACCAGGAACTTGCAACTCCCTTTGGAAATTGGATGAGGTCTTGCCATTGCGAGGCGACCCTGTGCTGTTGCGTCTAGAGAAGGACGGCGAAGAAGACGATGACTTAGGCCGGCCTGCAGGCGGAACCGACGACGGGGGAGCATTCGACGCCACGACATGGTTGTCCTGCGCCACGTTTCGCTCATGCGTTATGCTAAAGATACTCTAAATATATTATTGGTGCGAGTGATTTATATGTTATTGGTGCGAGTGATTTCCAAATATAAAATGTTTATAAACTTTAATGAGATATTTTAAAATTAATTTAATAACTTAAAAAACAAATCTTATAAAAACTTTAAAAATGTGGCAGATGGTCTTTTCCCTTCACCCACATACCTTTTGAAAACAATGGTTCCTGGCAAATCTTTCAACAGATGTGTAACAAATCAAGCACGGATGGAAACATATGCAATTCTTTGGTAAATGGAGGATAACATCAATGCCTTTGGCATTTAACTCCATGCGATGAAAAGCTACTACCTCTGTCTGTGCAGCTCATGCATGTATGGTGATGGTTTTCATAGATTATGGTTAAATAGAAAGCTTGTATAGAGCACAAGCAAGAAGTCAAGTATTCACATTGCGAAAAACTGTGACAAATAATTAAAACCTCAAGCCGCATTAGGGTTTGAGTACAGTAATGTAACTTCCTATCAAAACAGAGAATGTGAAACAGAGAAACATGAGTAATCATAGAAAAACATGGCAGATAACTGCACTGAGTTTTGTGGGCAATACATGTACGCTGTAAATATTGACATGAGGAATCTATTTTGTGCATAAGCCATGGCAATTGCTTATAACTAACAGTGAAACGTTTAGACTTATATTTAAAGATAGATTGCAGTGGGTGCAGGGTCTTAATCCCGAATACCATGTTTTTTCTAATCTGAAGGATTTAAATGTCATTACTGCAATTAGAATCATGAGTATGATAATACCATCCTTCCTTACTTATTTCTGGGATCTCCTTGAAATCATGGATGGCGGCTTGCTTTAAACAGATTCAAGAGATGAACTTCCAGGTCGTCAGGTGTGTACTTAATATATCTCTCAGAGTGTCTGCCATTTTCCAAAGACCCCCTGAATCTTCCTAAAAAGGACCGAAAGGCTGGTATCATCTTCTCTATGATGGACTGCCTAAGCTCCCTTTGAAGCTGCAAGCTGAATGCTTCCTGAGCACATCCTCAATTCCATGATTGCAACCCTTGAATTTATCCTTGAGGGCGTGTTGTGACATCTCACTCACAACAGTCCCCTCATCTCTCAAACAATCGAGGACCTTCATCCAGGCCCGTCGCTCGTAATTCGCCGCATACTGCCTCACCTAGCTTTGATTCTTGGTCAACCAGGCATGCCCTAACAGCCTTAAAAGCTTTGAATCCTTGATCTTCTGGACAATGTAATTAAGATTGTTGATGAGAAACAGGTATGAGAGGGAAACATCCTTGTAGAGCTTAGATTGTTTATCTAACTCACACTGCAGAATGATGATAATCCAGCCGAGTCTCACGGACAGCACAGATGCCGAGCTGCCCTGTTCTTCACCATCCCAATCCTGGTCTTCAAACAACCCCATGAGACCATTAGGCAACGCCTTGGGGATATCCATGGGGGCATGAATTGTAATCTTCAGGAGTGCCTCCTTGTAATCAGACATAAAACTCAGATGATTCATCACATACCTTGTAAGTGGAAGAATTGTCCCGCGAGGAATACGGGTCTTTGAGTTCTCCTGGTGGACTGCATTTTTGAATTCTATAAAAATTCTCCGAGCTGCCTCCCCAAACCGGACGAGAACGCCAGAGGTGTGTGTCCTCACGCCTACACAACATTGCTGGCAATATACGGTGTCTATGTCAGGCATAAGCTTCGACAGAGAGTCATACATGTCCAGCATCCCGAAGAGCCTGTCGCTCGATTTTCTGTCCATACCTAGTGATTCCCCAACACCTAGCAGCTTCATAGTCGGTTCCTTGCTTAATAATCTTCAAGCTTAGATTGCCATTCCCTGTCTCTCTCCTTTTGCAGCTTCTTCAGATGCTTGCTGTAACGCGAGGTTTTTTCGGAAACCTCGAGCTTTGCACCAGTTTCTTCAGCGAGCTTTTTGGCCTCTTCCAGGTCTTGCAATCCTTGAGCACTTGCAGTCTCAATAATTTCTACCTGTTCTTTTGCCTTCTTTAACTTTTCCTGAGCTTGGGCCAGCTGTTGCTGTAGTTCGGATGCTCTAGTTGGCTGCTTCTGCTATTCAATAGCCAGTCAGCGCTGTGTTCCAAACCATCGACATAGTTTATATCTCTGTGTACCCTGCCTGGAATCTTGAAACTATGTGGAGCATCAATCTTGAACCTTGAAACTATGTGGAGCATGAATCTTGAAATTATGTGGAGCATCAATCTTGAAACTTGATATTTGTACCCATGCTGGAGGGAGCAGCTCATCAGCACTAAAAAACCAGTGACGTGGTTATTGCCTTCCTCGTTGGCAAAACAGATTACACTTTGACAACAAGGGCTTGTTGTGTTCGCTTGAACTCATCTGTAACGCCAATAGCAGCTGGGTCGCTGAAACACGTTCAAGCTCAAAGCTGCAAGACTATTGACAGGGCAAGGACTAGCTGCCCCGCAACCACTCTTGTTTGTTCTTTTAATTAGGATTTTGTGAGTGGGAAATGTTGTGAAGTGTTTGAGACGATTATAGTTAATGATAAAAGGTTGTGTAGTTTTATTATTACGAATAAGTTTATTTTGATTTCAGGTGGTATATCTATCGATATAGTATATATTTATATATATATTATATATATATATATATATATATATTATATTTATGTTTTTATAGGGATAATGATAATATTGAGATTAATAGTGGTTTATTATTTTGATTATTTTGTTCGATTATATTTTTTTAAATTAGAATAATTTGTAAATAAGAATTATAATTTAATAAATATGAATGATATAAAAATAGTTTGGAAATTTGAGATATGAATTTTTATATTTTATGAATTTTTGATAGAAATTTAAATAAAGTAGTGAGAGACAATGGTGCACACCACATAAATTAATCACATACACATTATTTTATTATTAATCTCAACAGGTACAATATATAGCACTTAACATACTAACTTGGACATCTATAGATCATGACTCCAACTTATTACATAAGAATCAACATCTTTTATACTAACCCCTAGGGATTCATACTTACACTTACACATGACATGGAAATATTACTTCCAACACCCTCCCTTAATTTTTACATGGAAAACATTAAAGACACATATTATAACAACAATATGATATATGTCTTACTTGTCTTCATCATCCACTCTCAAATCTGACTGGTCTTTAAAACATAACTGATTTGGACCATCTTTCAAGTTCTTTACAGAATTGACGCTTCTCGACCTCCCTGAGCAAGGCGGGTCAGTGTCGATTATTAACCATCCTATTGACATACCTCCATCTGTTAATGATGGTCTTACCACCATCAAATGGCTATGGCTTTATTTAATATGGAGAAGCCGAAATGTAATAACGAGAAAATATTTTCAATCTTCTACCTAGTTAAAAGTGAACAACTAACTTATGAATTTGGAAAGAAAATGTTTTCAATCTTCTATCTTATGAAAATTGAAAGATTTTCAAAATCTTTTTCCTTAAGGATGTTTTGGGTTTCATGTCTTTAATTAGTTCCAAAACTTGATGTCTTTAGCTTCTTTTGTTGATTTGATTTGATCTACATCTTGAGTAGATATATTTACCCGAAAGAAAATAAAATCTTATATAAATTATTAATGTCAATAAATTAAAAAAAATATACATAAATAAAAAACAAGTTTTTAAATAAAATTTACTAGAAATTTATTTATATACAAAACAATTTTTTTTTTAAGCTGATGTGACATTATAGTATAAATTTGTTTTACAGAAATCATGAAGTACATTAAGCATTAATATGATATATATCTTTACATTATAAAATCATAATAATAACATTGGCAATGGTTTTGTAGAATTAACGTTCCTATAGGGATAACAAGTTTCTCCATCAATAATTTTTAGGGAAAGGCTCAAAACAGTATTTAAGCTAAAAATCATTATTAGATTCTTAATCACTACACCATGGGAACACTATTAAATTCTTCTGCAATGTTATATGACAATGATTTTAATATTAAATAGTAATTTTATAAAGCTTAATATGTCTGGACTAAATTTTTCATGTTAAAGTTCCGAGAACTTCCATCTATTTCCATTATTGCATTATTGTACTAGCACGGGTTCATTATTTCATAATGCAAGAATTGATAAAGGAGTTTTGAATACTAATACACACAACAGTTATTCTCGCAATTTCTTCCTTTTGTTATGTGGAGTCTCTGTATATTTTTTCTCGGAGTTTTTTTAAGTAGATCGAGGAATTGTTTTAATGGTTAAAAGTGGTTTGAACTTGAAAAAAAAATAAAAATCTGTAAATACCGTGTTTGAATTATATTTTTGATAATAAAAATAAATTTAGCAACATCAAAAATTACTAAAACACTTAAAATTATAAATTTTAATAACTTTTAATTAAATTTATAAAAAATCCCTACCAAATTTTTTCAAAATATAACTAAAATTTCCGTAATTTTCAATAAAAAAACACACCATTATTATACTACGGCTTTTCCTTTTCGTCCTGTATAGTGGACTTTTAATGTTTTTATCATCACAAACAAAAGGGCGATATCTCGATTTCACCACTGCGAATCAGATAATTTCAATAGTGACAGCTAGAATCAATATCTCACAACTAATGAATATCTTCTTTTATGTTCATAAGCAGGGCATAAAGTGGGAAATTTTGATTTTTGTAGATAATGAAATGTTTTACAAATCTCAAAATCATAGATTAAGCATATTCGTTCATAGATTAAGCATAAGCGTCTTTATAAGATATGAAATTCGGTCCTTCAATATTGTTTTATTGATTTAAGATAAAGAAAACAAAACAAAATTAAAAAGGAAGGTAGGGATATGTACAAAGTATCTTTAAAAGTTATTAAATTCATTTAATAATGATACCATGGTGTGATACCATGGTTATATTATTAGAGTGCTTTTATAAGTTATTCAATTCAATTTAGGGATATGGATTCATCTTTAAAAAGTTATTGAATTTATTTGATAAATAATATAATGCTTATATTATCAAAGTATTTTTATAAGTTATTTTTGGGGTAAATGGAAATTTTATTAATAAGAAAAAGTTACATGTAGGTTAAATAAATTTAAGAGATTTTTGGAACTAGCATGTTTCTTTTAAATAATAGATCATTGAAAATTGAGGACAATAATCATAATTACATAGAAAATTCCTTGAATATTGAAGATTTCAAGGGTAGAAATTCCTTTAACATTAGCCTCAATTATTTTAAGTTGACTAAATTTCCACCAATTTGTTGGATTAGTGTTTTCTTGCTCTTACACCCTCATTTTTGGCTTCTTTGTCTTGCTTAGAGACCACATTGAAATCCTTTTTTGAACCCCAAGACTGGATGGTGAAGAACTCGAGCCGAGTTGGATCCTTTCGTTGTTTCAAAGAAAGACATTTTACAAAATCCCAGTATAACAATTTGGTATGTCCTTCATATATTTTCCATGTCATTCTTCTACAAGAGAAATCGGTTCTGGGTCATCCATGTCCATATCTTCTAGAAGGGATTCTTCTTAAGCTTCTTCTATAAGGGAGCTAACAATTCCTTGTGGTGATGGATTTTGTTTCTCCTTTTTAAGAGACTTGTGGAATGAACCTTTGTAGGATTCAATAGAGGGTTATGGGATTTTCCTTATGCTCATTACATGCTTGATTGAATGGTTTCTTGCTATAAAGACTCCTTTAGAGTGGAGAGAGATTCGAAATCACCAAATGTGGGGATTTGGTGAGGATTTGAGGTACCCTTATGCATCAAATTTATTCTTCTTCGAGGGACTTTTCCCAAATCATCTTGTGTTTTGTGGGAAGGGTGTTCTTGAGAGGATTCCTTAGTATTCGTTAGAAATTCTCTAATACGATTCTTGTATTCATGATAGTATCTTCAGCTAAAAGGGGATATGTTCATAATCTAGAGACTCCTTCTAAACACTATCTTGATAATAAATATCTGTGGAGGATGGAAAATACTAGGAGATATTCATGTAAGAACAAAGCTTAGTGTATGATGTGTACCTTCCTCTCTTAGAATCCTCTGATA
This sequence comes from Pinus taeda, assembly GCA_000404065.3. Lineage (NCBI taxonomy): Eukaryota > Viridiplantae > Streptophyta > Pinopsida > Pinales > Pinaceae > Pinus > Pinus taeda. The sequence goes on along the minus strand of APFE030493614.1, from coordinate 48,858 downwards.
CTTTGACAAAGTTGTTGATGCATTCAAGGGTGTCCTCATGCCAATATTCCTTGGGAAGAGAAAAAAGACTAAGCCACACCCTGGGCAGTAAACAAATCTTCATTCTTCACATTATATTTTTCTTTCCAAAATAGCATGAAGAGCACTACATTGCTGAAAAATGTGGCCCTCCATAAAAAACCATTGATTTATCTTTGAAATTGGAGAAAATGACGACTAAGAATCCTTTTGCCTATAAGTTATTTAATTTATGATACTCATAAAACAATTATTTTATTGATTACTTTATTAGTTAAGATTAAATTTTGAGATGGATATATAAAGACATTTTAAGTCGCCCTTTTTAAATATTATTTTCAAATAATTAGATTGGTAATTTTATGTATGGATGAATTGAGTATGATTTTTTTTAAAATGTAATTTTGAAAATCTTGAAATTAAAACAGTATAATTATTTTTTTATGCGAGGTGGTCCAATTGTTGATACCTTGGAAAATATGGAAATCACGATACCTTGAAAAATATGGAAATCACGAGAACCATTTAAAGAATCAACTTTATGAGAATGTAGAAAGATCTATCTACATAAATAATTCAAACAATCTCTATATAATTTAAGTGCTAAAGACTAAAAGAAATATTTTCTAAACATTAGAAACTAATCATTTCAATCCATTCAAATGGCATTGAACATGGGCACAAGAGATTCCTTCAAGTCATTTGAGGTAGAAGCAGTAGCCCCATGACTGTTGGTTTATTATGATTAAGACTTTAGATTGAAGAGTTTTAGATTTAATAAATACAACACTTAGAGGTCTTTACCTATTTATCTAGATATGCAACATGTTTCTTTGAGTTGTCTTACTTTCCTCTTTTTTATTCTATGTTTATTTTTTAACTTTTTCTTATTATTTAGACCTTTTATGAGTATGTAATATCATATAGAAATTATAATCAGTATGTAATATCATATAGAATTTCTAATCACTAGTAAGAGGTTTTGGGGTTCCATCATGAATGTCATTACTTTGTTTTAAGGTGGTAAAAACCTCCTCATATTTGCTATATGATAATGATGACATTACTTCACATTTAGACAAACACTTAAATTAATTAATTTTCATAAAGATAAATAAATTATTTTCTTTTATTATTTCGTTCTTAAACTCAAAATATTTTAGAAATAAAATGTCATGCTTATTTGTTTTTGATGAGTTAACCATTACAAATACCAATAGTATTAAGATCATTTTAAAAATGAGATCCGTTCTTTATGTAACTAGAGGACTGAAAGAAACTATTTTTAATTTTATATTTTATTAGAATCGAAAATTTTACAATTTTTTTTCTCCTAAGGTGCTTTGAGTTTGGGTTTTATATTTTTAATTTTTCCTAAACCTTGGCATCTTTCCCTTCCTTTCTTGATAGGGTTTTACTTACATCTTATGGATCAATTAGGAGGTAAATATGATTTTGCAAAGGTTTTCAATTTTAAATCTTGGGTAAAAAAAAAGTTGTGAAAAAAATTCTTCCAAGAAAGTTGAGGTTCTTGCATATGTTTTATCAAAAATTTATTATAATTAAATATTTGGATAATCCAAGTTTTAGAAAAATATTTTATTCAATATTTGACATCAATACAATGGAGCACTAACGTATATATATTTTAAAGTGCATCTATATACATTATCTAATATAAAGCATTGGTGCGATTTTTTTATTTTTTTATATATATTTTTTTATTTTTTAATTATTTATTATTATTATTATTATTATTATTATTTTTATAATTTTATTTAATTAATTAATTAATTTATTATTTTATATATATATATATATATAGAGAGAGAGAGAGAGAGAGAGAGAAGAGGAGAGAGAGAGAGAGAGAGAGAGAGAGAGAGAGAGAGAGAGAGAGGAGAGAGAGAGTGTGTGTATTTTGTAATATTGAATAGCCGCAACTAGGCCGCGTCACTCGGCTTTGAGTTTGCGTCCTCCTTCGCTCACGGCCTTCGATCATCTTGTTTTCCATGGCCCCTCCAGATGCAACCCCGGAGGCAACAACTACCCAAATGGCTTTCTCCGCCCTGGTAAAATCCCTTCCACCCCAGCGTCCTCGTCCTGCAATTTCGAAATTTGTAAAGAAGTTAGATGGATTACAAGAAGTAGTTCTTCCTCCTGCCCTTCCTCATATTAGATGGATTACAAGAAGTAGTTCTTCCTCCTGCCCTTCTTCATATGGCAACTCTTTCTCTAGTAGAACAAGGCGTCATTAGGCTCCCCGGAGATAGTACAAATGTGGATCAAGCGGAACTGGAGTGACAAAATAAGCGGCAAAATTTCTATTCACTTTTGTGGGAAAGGATACTTCACCTTCCACTTTGAATCCAAAGAAGACAAGGATCTAATATTTAGGGACGGACCATATTTCATGGATCCGAGAGGATTGTATCTAAACAAATGGACTCCGGACTTCGATCCCAAACTTGATGTTCCTAGTGCAATCCCGGTCTAGGTCCAGCTTCCTCATCTCCCTCTCCATTGTTGGGGAGATGAATCAGTTAGAGCCATCGATAATGCTGTTGGGAAGTTTATTGATCGCAACAAGCCAAAGGACAATATGCAAGCTTGTGCACGCATTTGTGTTGAAGTTGATCTCAGAAAAGGTCTTCCAGAAGCTATCAAGCTCAAAGTGGATGACTGGACTCACATCCAGCAGCTGGACTATGAACAAATCCCGTTTAAATGCAAGGTATGTCACGAATATGGCCATCTTGCCAACCGTTGCTCTAAGTTAGTTGATGTTGAAAATGCTACACAAGATGAGCAATGGGAAACTGTAAAAAAAGAAGACTGCCTCCATTCCTAAGGCAAACCCTGAAGCTTCTCCTCCCAAAATTAATCACTCAGCTCCCCCCTCCACCTCCTCCCTAGATCCTCTCCTTAACATTTCTGCCACTGCTCCTCACTCTGAGACTCCTTTGGAATCATCTAACCCCTTTGATGCCCTTTCCCTCCCTAAAAATGACCCCCCCCATCCCCATCCCCCTTTCGCAAACTTCTCCCTCTTCATCTCATGACCCTCGCCTTACCCGCACAACCAGGAGCTCCTCCAAAGAGCACATTGTAAATCTGGAAACACATAAAAAACAAGGACCAAGTAGAAAATCCATCGAGCAGTAGAGGGATGAAAATGCCCAAAAAGACATAGCCATGGGTACAAAAAAACCCATAGAAACCTACATTCTGGGGCAAAATAGCAAAGAAGTAGCAGACAAGGAGCAGGGAGGGCAAGCAACTCTCCATATACCCCTTACTCAATGATGAAGGTCCTATCCTGGAACAGCAAGGGACTAGGGCAACCCTCTAAAATTGCTTCCCTGAAAGACGTGATAGCTCATGAGAAACTAGGAATCTTAATGCTTCAAGAAACAAAACAAGGACATCAAGAAATGAAAGGAATCATTGATCAGCTCAAGCAGTATGAAGGTTACATTTGTGAATCAAGGGGCGCCTCTGGCAGAATCACCACCATCTAGAACCAAAGTACTTGGACATGCATTTCTAATACAATCAGTTAGTATTGGATTAAAGCCACTCTAAAGAATCAATTAGATAACAAACATATAGTCATCTACAATATCTATGCACCAAATCACTTCAGAGAAAAAGAGCAATGTTGGGCTTCTCTCAAAACAGACATAGATGATGAAGATAATAGTAATATTATTCTTGTCGAAGATCTCAATCTCATACTCCACTCCAATCAGAAGAGAGGAGGTATTTATACCCATGATCCCCACAGAACAAAGCTGGAAATTATCATGCATGAACACAATTTAGTTGATGTTGTTCCAAAAAACCGTAGATTCGCTTGGAACAATCGCAGATTGGGCAAAGATAACATTATGGAGTGGCTAGATAGGATTATGATAAATGTCTCTCTTCTTTCCGCTTACTCCACTGCTTATGTTGTTATCCTTCCCTATTCGAGTCAACACATAAAAGGATCGTCAAGATTCATTTGGGAAAGCAAGTTGAAAAGGACCAAATGTGCCTTAAAGGATTGGGCAAAGAATTATTACAAAGAACCGGAGAAGGCCAACACTGAAATAAAAAGCGAATTAGAAAAGGTCCAAAGCAAAATAGAGGAACAAGGACTCTCCGAAGAATACATAGCATTAGAAGGTGATCTCTATTTCCATCTTTATGATGCTAATAGAGATGAAGAACAAAAATGGAGAATAAAATCGAGACAGCTTTGGTTACAAGGAGAGGATAAAAATTCTGCCTTCTTCCACAAGCACGTCAAATCCATCACATAAGCATTGATTAGGCATGAATTGCAAATATTGTCTTTTGTTATTTCAGTTTGTTCGAGTCTATACTAGCTCGGTTTTTCATACAATTAAGAATGATGGAAGCAAAAGGGACTTTGTTCTCAATGTTGTCCTCCCCTGCTCTGCTTCTCATTTACACTGCCCTATAACAATGGAGCTTAGTATCCCCTATCTTTTTTGAATATAAAGAGTAGCCGACTTAGTAAAAAAGAAATATAAACCATTGGTGCATTATATTTTGTTAAACATTAGTGTGTATATATATCTATGCACTGAAATCCTAGTGACAACAATGGTAATGGTAATGGTAATGATAATAGTGTCTTTAAAGATAAAAGCATTGATGCTTTAATAAGGGGAATCAATGTGCTTAATATGGACATGATCATTATGATTCATAATTAAGCATACACTAGTATGTACAAACATGTAAGGCACATTAGTGAATGATAAAATATCATGAAAAACTAATGATGGTTGTACCCAAAGAGGTGCTCTAAAACCCATTAGGGGGGGAATGTTGTAATGGAGAGTTACATAAATTAAGCATTACATATAAAATTTAAAAAAAAAAAAAAATGTTTGCTCAATTAACATTACATACAATATGAAGGAGATGTTATAATATTTATTAGATCATAAAGTGTTAAATCTCAAATTTAATAAAATGTAAAGAATAAATGTTTAGTAAAAAGTAAAAATACAAATAATAAGTTAGGTTCAATTCAATTTGAATATATTATAATTTTTTATTAATAAATTACAACAATTTAAAAAAAAAACTGTTAAATGCATATCAAGTCAAAATAAATTTAGATAATGTTGAGTCTTTTCGAACATGATATTTAGAATTTCGTGTTATATTTAGTTAATAACCAATAAACACTTAATACTTCATATAAATAAACTTGCTAAATTTATATATGTGTGCAAAGCAAGACATCATATTAAATTTAATAAATTGTCGTCGCATAATGCAATGTCGAAAATATTATTTTATTACAAATCCTATAGAATCATAATGAAATGCTCCCTCAAGCATCTCTGGAATACTTCTCATTTGTTTATTTAACATAATTTTTTCCATTCACTTATATTATTGAGAAAAATGAAAAAATAATTGTATTTCACATTTATATCTATATACAAAACTTTTTACAATCTGCAGATTAATCAAAGCTATATGTACACAACAGTTGAACCTACAACCTTGCGTAGAACAAAGATTGACTCTGCCCTGCTATAAAAAAGAATCACCCATCTCTAATCAAGCTCTCTTATGAGGAACACACTCCTACAAAAGATAGGGTGGATTCCATAAGGTCAACCCTTATAAAGCACGCTCTCCAACAAAATCTATAGTGAATTCCATAAGGTTATTGTTCAGTGGATTCAAACAACTATGGAAATTACAAATTATAGCCTCTATTTGCAAGTCAACAAAATCTATAGTGAATTCCATAAGGTCATTTTTCAGTGGATTCAAACAACTATGGAAATTACAAATATTAGCCTCTATTTGCAATTTATACTTCCATGGTCAACAATGCAATTTCAAAAGCAGATCTGGTTGCGAAGAACTCCATGAAACTTGAGAAGGATTTGTAATGTTTTTTGGCCATGCAAAAAAATGTGAAGAGTAAGAATTTTATGGAGAGAATAATAATAAATTATTAAGGTGTATCATTTATCAACATGCACGAAGTGGATTTCCAAATAATTTCTTGACAACATTTCGGTTTTAAACGATTAAGAAGATTAATTTTTATGCCCAGTTTTGTATTGTAAGGTTATGAATAACCGCCTATATTTATGAGTTTTCATATAGCGATGGTAGGTTTGGTTATTTGTCTTTTCCATATGGCAAAGCATAATATTGTAGATTTTGATATATTTGAAAAATTTAATAGATTTAAGTGAAATCAAATAATTAATTTTATTTATGTTTATTAAGTTTAATTTGTAATATTATATTATGTTTATAATATGAATTTTATTATGGTTAATTATAATCAAGAGTGGTCAACTATAATTAATTATGGTCCACCATGTTTATTTTAGGGTTTATAATATTTTTCTTAGGATTTATATACCTTGGCTTTATAATATTTATCTTTTGAATTTAATATTATTCTCTTGCATTTATAATGTCTTGGGTTTTTAATATTAACCACTTGGATTAATTATTCCCTTGAGTTTAATATTAATCCTTTAGGTTTATAATACCTTGGGGTTTTAGAATTAATCCATTGAGTTTATAATACCAATTTCTTGGATTTATCAATCTAAGATTTCATATTCGTAGGTTATAATATTATTTAGAAGGCTTATAATATTACTTCTAGGGTTAAATATAAATCCCTTGGGTTTATAATGATGGTCAACCATGCGCAACCATGGTCCAATGCCACATTGTAACAAATATTATTTCAATATGAAAATCAACCATGGTCAAAAGTCTCATTGTGACAAATATTGTCTCAATATTATTTCAATATGAAAATCATCCATGGTAAAACATGGTCAACCATATTTATTTTAGGGTTTATAGTATTTATCTTAGAGTTTATATACCTAAGGTTTATAATATTAATCACCCAACTTAATATATGCCTCCTTTAAAGTTTTATAATCTCTTGAGTTGAGTATCAGTTAATCCATTGGATGAAATTTAATAATAATGAATTAAAAAAAATCATGTAATTAAAGTGAATAATAAATTTAATAATAATCAATTAATTATTAATTAATTTTATTAATTAATTTATTATAATGAGTATAATATTAATTAATTAATAATCATGATACAATCATATTAATGTAATAATAATGAAGCAAATACTTTATTAAATAAGCAAATTTTATGAAAAAATAATTTATAATTAAATAATATAGTATTAACCATATTAATAAAAATATTTAATTAACAATATTTTTACTAATATAATTGTGCATGTTCATGTGGTTGATACTTTAAACTTATATCAACCATATATTTATTATGTGATTGTGTTAATTATATAAAATAATCAATATATAGCATCATATTACACTGACTTTAATGTTAAATGGCAATTTTGTAAAACTTATCCCATGTTAGCCAGAATTTTCATGTTAAAAGTACACTCAACTTACATGTATTTCAATCTCTATGTCGCTGGAATTTTCATGTTAAAGTTTCTAGAGCTCCCGTCACTTTCAGACAGTGTGGTCGCACATATTCATTATTTCATCATGCAATACCAAGTTAAAGACTATTTGTATCGTGACAAGCAGGGTAGGAATTTGGATTTCTATTTACCTGTCATACAATTTTTTTTTTGACGTTTTGGGTCCTTATGCTTCCCGTCAAGAAACGTTCTATTAAAAATTTTGCCCTTCAATAGTGATGTTCTCATAATAAATGAACCCTTCACTAATAATGTTTTCATTAAAAAATTACCATTCAATAAATAATTATGTTGAAAATTTTCATATATTTATCGTAAGGAAAAAACCAAAATTTGAAAAAACTCAATTGTGGAGGTTTCAATAAAAAGTGTTGAACATTGAAATTTGCTCATTTAAAGTATATAATCAGTCCAAGGTAAAACGCTTGATGGTTTTCCATTTCATATATTTAAATTATCATTTAAAGCCAACAATTTACATTATGCCACATGAATATTTAGATGCCTAATAAGATTAAGTTCCATGCAAATTCAGAGATAATTTATGACATTATCTAATATAATGTTTCATACAAAATATAAATATATGACACCTTAAAAAGGCATAAGAATGTACCACCAACTTCCAACCATCCAATAAGAGAAATACATTTGGAAACAAATTATTAATTCATTTTCTACTCCTATTTCAATTTCTCAATTTAGATTTCTATTAGATAATTTAAATGTTGTGATTTTAATGAAAACAAATAGATTTCTTCCACCAATGTAAACAAAAAAAAAATTCCAAAAAAAAAAAATTCCATCTCAAAAACTTTAGAGTTGACCAAAAACTATCCTCCACAATGCCCATTCTCTCTACCATCATAATATCATGAAATCTAGGTGAAGTTTAAATTTTTTGTAAACCCAACAAATTTAATTTATTTAATTTATTAAATATAAACCGTATGAATTTAATTTATTTAAATAAAAACAAATATTATAATATAAATTCTAAATATTACGCTACTTAATTATTAATCACTCAATATAATATATTACGACCAAATACGTACTATCAAATATACACCTATAACCTATAACTTTAAATAACATGAAATTAATTTATTTCAATAAAAACAAATATTATTGAACCAATTCCAAATATTACCGCACTTCTTTGTTGACTGGTCAATAAAATATATTACGAGGATCAGATTCCAAGACTGTTGTTTGAGAGGGTAGTAATGACGTTTTTGTAAAAAAATAAAGAGTCAAAAACACGTTTTATAACTTTGAAAACCCATCACAAAAAACGGTTTTTTTTTTTTATTTTTAAACGTAAAATACGATCAAAATACCTTGTGACGGGCATTTTGCCCATCAAATTCCAACCCTGGTAACAAGAGACAATTTCCTACTTTCTTTGTTTTGTGCAAAGTCCTATTTTTGGCCTACGCACGTGTCTTTTAAAGCTTTTGTCGATCTCATAGCTCCTGATTACATCAAATGTCAATGGTCCATATCTCACAACTTGTGAAATCTTCTTTTCTGCGCATAAAATGGGATAAACATTATCGGTAGGAAAGCTGCTTTTGTTGAGAAGAATGAAATGCTTTTGCAAACCTCAAAATAAGATACGCATATTCCTTTATAGATTAAGTATCTTTATAAGTTATTGAATTCATTTGATGATGATGGGATGAATACCTTATCAAAGCATATGCACAAAGTCATCGAATTCATTTGATAATGATAGGATGATTATCTTATCAGAAGTATCTTAAAAGTCATCGAATTGATTTGATAATGATATCATGATTGTCTTATCCAAGTAATTTTTTGTTGAATTCATTTAATAAAGATGTTAGGGTTATTATATTTTTTTTTTATTAGTCATTAATAAAAAATGTATAGTAATATTAATACGATTAATATGTAATTAATATAATGTATTAGAAATAAAATAGTTAATCAGTGTTGCAGACATTAATTTATACTAACATCAAAACATTTAATACACGATATATCTCATATTCTTTTAAAATTAAAAATTCATCAGAAGTTAAATATTGTACTTTTTTTCGAAATTATTATCATTTTATTATAAAATGAATATATATTTTAAAAAATATATGAGAAGATTTTTACGATGGATATCATGCCTTACTTTTATGAATCATCGCCCACTTTATATAAGAGTTATTATAATACGCGCGTGCCATATTTCATACTTATCAATTACTCATATTTGCTAAAAAATAAACTCATTTCAAAATCAAAATATTTTATATAAATCTTATTAGATTTAATTTTACAATATTTTTATAATTAAATTGAAAATAACTAACTTAATTTTAAAATAAATTTTAGTTCTCTATATTATTATTATAAAAATAATACGTCTATAAAATTTAAATATTTGAAATTTATATCTAATTATTCATAAAATGGAAAATTTGAAAACATCATTTTTAAATAAATAAACATATTGTTATATTTGTAGCTTCATGATCCGGATTATCCACAGTTTCAAGTTCATTCTGCCGACGTTTCAAATCCCAAAGAGGGTCCATCATCAGGACAAATCAGAAAGATATAAATGAATGAAAGATTATTGAGAGAAGGAGCCAAGCGCCTGGATATAAATAAACTAAAGAACCCTAATATAAGGGTCGACACATGATTTCTAATTTTTTTAAATTTTTTGTTATTATTATTATTCTTTTTATTAATTATTTAATGTAATTATATAGGTCAGTTTTTTATAACTCTAATTCTAATCTATTTATTTTAGTATTTATAATGATTAATTTAATTCATAAATATTTATTTTTATATTGATTTAATTAATATAAATTATTTTTATTTTAGCATCAACTATCAATTTACATTTTTAAATAATTAAATTAATCAATTAATTAATTAGCCAATTAATTAATTAATTTCTATTTTATTTATAGATTAAAACTACTTTCATTTTATATTTATTTAAAATAAATATAATTAAATAAAAAAAAATTACATTCATTAATAAATACCTAGTTATTACTAACCTTTTGATTAATCACATTTTATTTTTTATTTTTATTTATATTTTTTTATTGATTTTTTTTTTTTCGTAAGTAAGCATTTGTATTAAGAAAACAAAACATATTGTACAAAAGGACTGCCCGGGCAGACTAAAGCCCGAAGCTCTGCTGAGAACATGACAACTTGACCAAAGGACCTCGTACAGAACCCCAAAGAAAGAGGGCAGTCGGCAAGGAAAAATTCCACCTCGGCCTAGAGGAGTAGACCAAAAGAGAGCAGTGCTTAACAAGAAGCAAACAGATGAACTGGGAGGCAAGAGCTTGGCAAGGGAATCTACCCAGCTTGGGTGGAATCCCCAGTTCGGCCCTTTTTACCTTTCTTCTTACCAACTTTGACCCATCCAAGTTGATCCGGCTGGGAAGGAAAGACTTGCAAACTGAGCTGGGCGGACGGGGAGATCTCCTTGTCTGAATCCGAAGGAGAGGTCCCATGAGATCGTTTCTGTGAGAGCGGTGGGGCGGAGGACTCCTCACGACCTGTTGGGGGCGGGTCCTATGCAAGCGAAGCATCCATCTCGTCCTCATTCACTTCCTCTTCATCTGAACTGGAACTGAAATCATCCATGGGGGGCGGATCAGAAGGCTTCCAGCTTTTGGATTTCTGCTTAGGGATGGCCTTCTTCTTTTGGGCTGGGATCACTGGACACGATCTATGAAGGTGTCCTGTGAGATGACAATTTCTGCAACGGAACGTTGTGTTCTCGTAATCCAGGGTCTGAGTCCAATAGAAGTCTCCAACCTTGAGAATGATCTGCTCTGGTAGACCTTTACTCATGTCTATCTCTGCGCAGATTCTGGCAAAGGTATAGATGCCCTTTTCCCCTCTAGATGTGTCTGTAGCTAGATGGCGACCTAAAGTGTTACCAATTCCTTCAAATACCACAAAGTGCCATAAATTAACTGGGAGGTTGGGAAGTCTAACCCAGATGGGAAGTTTGGTGATGACCGATGTGGAGGGATCAAAATCTGGGAACCAAGGGGTTAAGAATAACCCCACAGAGTCCCAGAACCAAGGGCCCTCAGTCAAAGCTTTTTTATAATCCTCACTGTCAACAAAAACTACAATGAAGAAACCTTTAGAGTAGAAGAGAACCTTGCAGTTGTTGGTCCAGTTAGAGTGAACCCATTTGTAGAGATCTTCTGTGCGTGGCCAAAGCCCATTGAACCTGCAAATGATGCCAAATTCAGCAAACAACTGGAGCTGCCTGTCCATCGTTGGATGCAAAATTTCAATGGAGGGAGTTTCCTCTAGCTTGTCCACCAAGAAAGGTTTTGGAACTTGGGCTGGTGCAGCAGAATTTTTGGGTTTCTGAGCATGGACAGCATCTTTGTAAGAGAACGCTGCTACTGAAGATGACTGTCCAACCGCTCCCCCTCTCAAACGAAGGGAAAGAATGATGGAAGCATTTCTTTGAATATCGTAATAGGAAAGGGGCAAGAGAGCTTCAAGCTGTTTACCTTTAAATAGGATCCTTTGAGAAGCAGAAGGAATCCCCAAACTTAGGTCCAGTTTTTGCTTGAGGTCCTGCATGAGATCTGAGGAGCTCACCCACTGAAGCAGAGTTTTGCCTGATAAAAGTGCTATAAAGATCTGGAAAGATTCGGAATGCTTCGGGGTCTGCATTCCCTTGCAAGCATAGCTTGACAGGGGCCCACTTTGTGCCTGCTTTGAAATTCCCTGTGCTGGGAAGCAAGCGATCTTAGTCACTTGGTAAGGCTTGAGAGGAGGCAGGGCTTCTCTGAAGCTTACTGCTACATATTCTGCTAGGCTGAGCAGAGGCAGGACTCCCACCGGAAGCTGTTTCTCACGACGGTTTTTTAGAGACCCACTTCGAGAAGTCATCTCTCTTTGAAGTGTTCCGTCGAACACTTTCCACGCATCCTTCCTGCACAGGCATATTTCAGATATTCTAAGAATAATATTTCCTAGAAGCATTTTCAGGCTTCCAAACCTTGAATGACGCTCGAAAATAAGTTGAATCGAGGGAGAAGGGATAAAAAGAGAAGCCCAGCTTCCCGCCCAGAAACTGTTCTGAGGATAGGGGAACGAGCAGGGTGAAAACACCGTCAATGAGAACCAAGATAGGCCCTTGAACGGAGGAAACTCTTGCTGCGCCGCTATCAAGAAGCGATTTCCAGATGCTGCTGAGTAAATAACCCTGCTGGGTTCCTGGCAAGAGCCGTCATGGGACAAGCTGAGCTGGTGAGGGCCACCGGTTCTGAAATCCGCCCCTCCGCCGGCAGAGACTTGCTCAAAGGATGAGCAGCGCGGAACCTACATGAAGGGCCATCCAAAAACTAGATCTGAACCTGCGCCAAACTGTGAGGCTTTGGAAATACTGAAAACCCTAGCTGAGCCTACCTTAGTCGCCGCCATTCTTCTTTCTCCAAAAGGTGGACGGGCTTAGCCCAGGATAAGATTTTTCTCGTGACTAGTCAACGCCCTCGCTCGGGTTTGAGCACAGGACCTCACCGTCATGACAAGTCCGACTTTACCAACCAGCCGCCTCCACCGACCTTTTTATTGATTTAATTAAGCCATTAATTTAATTTAATTTAATTAATATAATTAATTAAATTAAATTAAATTAAATAATTTGTATTGATTAATTAATTAATTAATTAATAAACCAAACCTTCTGAATGGAAGGTCCTCTTGTTCTTATGCTTCCAAGGGTCTCGAGGGGTTTATCTGTCTGATCAGGGGAAACCAGTTTCCACTGATTTCACTTCCATTGTCCCTATTGAGGTTCTGTGGAAATTTCATAATTTCAATGGCCTCTCTGATTTTTCTTTTATGATAATTGTCCTCTCTTGCAATTACCTTGGCATCTTCCAAACACATATGATGTGTGGTCTTGGATGAGTGCTTTGCAAGGGCTGATGTATGAGATTTTTCATTCTTTATGTCAGCTGCATGCTCTTTAAGCCTTGTTTTCAGAGATCGACCTGTTTCCCCAATATAACTCCTACCACATGAGCAATCAATCTTGTACACTCCCTTGAGTTGTTGACGATCAATGTTATCCTTAACCAACCTCATCATCTGCCTTATCATTCCACATGTTGTAAATTGAGTGTCTATATTTTTCTTTTTTTAAATTTTTGCAATCTTGTCAGTAACCCCTTGGATGAATGGAAGGTAAACCCTCCCCTAATTTTCTTACTTGTCTTCAGGGGTACGCTTAGAGAGGGCCCTGTCTTGAGCCCTTCTTATAGCTTTCTTGATACTCCACTCCTTGTATCCAATGTTTTTGAAGGCAGAGGTTAAGTGTTCAATCTCATTTGAATCAGTGACCGGAGAATCCACAGTATGAACATTTTTATACCAACGTTTCAAATCCCAAATGGGATCCATCATCAGGATTTTAGAATGATGATAAAAGAAGAGCTTCTTAGGGAATAAATAATAATGAGGAAAATTTTTTATCATCATTCCCTAAGAAGCTCTTCTTTTATCATCATTCTAAAATCCTGATGATGGATCCCATTTGGGATTTGAAACGTTGGTATAAAAATGTTCATACTGTGGATTCTCGGGTCACTGATTCAAAAGATGCAAACCACAGATCTCTTAAATCCAAAATCTTGTCCCTGTACGGAGGGGATACTTGGAGTGAAATCCTTTTACTCGAAAAATTTAGAGTGAGGATAGCAAGAAGGGCTGCAGATCTGCATTTTCTTAAAAACTGTTGGGACAATATTCCCTAAAAAATTTTCCTCATTATTATTTATTCCCTAAGAAGCTCTTCTTTTATCATCATTCTAAAATCCTGATGGTGGATCCCATTTGGCATTTGAAACGTTGGTATAAAAATGTTCATACTGTGGATTCTCCGATCACTGATTCAAAAGATACAAACCACAGATCTCTTAAATCCATGTTCAATCTCATCTTTTAGGTGATCAGGGTCAGAAATCCTGAAAGCTCTAGCAGCCAGAGTGTTTAAAACGCCAGATTTCTGGGAGGGATGATGGTAAGAGTCAGCATGAAGATAGCTATCAGTGTGAGCTTTCTTCCTATAGACCTGGTGTCCCAAAGTACCATCCTCCCTTCTACTGATCAGGACATCTAGAAAGGGGATCTTACCATTCTCTTCAAGCTCCATAGTAAATTTGATTTCAGAGGATAAAGAGCTAAGATGATTGAAGAATTTCTCAAGCTCTGCTCTACCATGAGTCCAATTCAGGTTGGTGTCATCGACAAATCTTTTCCACCATGCTGGTTTCAAGTAGAATGAGTCAAGGGCTTTTCTCTCAAAGTACTCCATGTATAGGTTGGCGACAATAGGTGAGAGCGGGGAACCCATGGCAACTCCAGAAATCTGTTCATAATAGTGATCTTGAAAACTGAAAAAAGTGGACCGTAAACAGATTTCTGCAAGCTTCGTTGTTTTAGGATCGGTGGCCATCTTTATAACATGCACAGCTTCATTAAGGGGAATCTTTGTAAACAAGGATACGACATCAAAGCTTACTAGAATATCATCTTTATCCACCCTTTTATCCTTAATAGGTTTAACAAAATCTGTTGAGTCTTTTATGAAGGAGTTTGTGTTACCAACCAGAGGTTTTAGGATCTTAGCTACATACTTAGCTAATTCATATGTAGGGGAACCAATGGTGTTAACAATTGGTCTAAGAGGGACCCCTTCCTTATGGATTTTTGGTAATCCATAGATTCTAGGAATAACCTCACAAGAAGGAATCAACCTCTTTTTTATTTTATCTTCCAGGTTGGTTTCCATGATGGCTTTCTTGACCTGCTTTATCAGCTTGGGAATAGGGTTAGAATTGACCTTTCTATAACTTCCACAACTCAATTGCTAATTCATTTTATGAATGTAATCTTCCTTGTTTAACACAACGGTGGCTCCACCTTTATCATCTTTAAGAACCACTATTTTATCATTACTACAGAGAGATTTCAGAGCCTCTCACCCTTCTTTATTAAGGTTACTCTTTGGGCGTTTAGACTTCAACAAAGCTAGGGAACGTTCCTGTCTTAATATCTCCCCGTCGTTTGATGAAAGACCTTGAGTCCCATTCTCAATGTTGCAAATGATGCTTTCAAAAGGAATGTTCTTAGGTGAGACCACAAATCCCAAACCTTTACTCAAGATTTCGATTTCTTTAGGATTGAGTATTATAGATGAGAGATTCACAACCCTTTTATCATGCGTATTCGGAATAGAGGGGTTCCCAATCATAACCTTATCATTGTTGTGATTATTCTTGGAAGCATTATAATTATTAATCATTCCATGGTTTGAATTATTTTCAGCATCGAAATTTTTACCTTCTAAGCTGCTTTGGTTCTTATGAATATTATAATCATTCATAATTCCTTTAGCATTACCCACGTTATTAATTATTACATCCCTCTTAACGAATTCTGATGATATGTTAACGTCATAACTGTCATAACTGTCAACGCAGGGAATTATGTTGTGTTCCACGCTGTAGTTGCTTCTATCTGCGTTACCCACGTTGCTAACCGTTATTCTATCCGCGTTGCCCACGTTATTAACCATTGTCATATCCGCATTACGCATGATATTATCCTTATTAACATTACCCACGTTATTAATTAATGATGTGCTGGAGATGTTAACGCTGTCAGCATAAGGTATTATGTTGTGTTCCATGCTGCTATCTGCATTCCCCACATTGTTAACTGTTTTTCTACCCGCATTACCCATGCTATTAACCATTATCCTATCCTTACCCGCGATATTATCCTTATTATCCTTAACAAATGTGCCAGGGACAGCACATGAATCATCAGCGTATGATTTCATGTTCTTGTGCTCCACGGTATCCACGTTGTTGTTGTTGCTGCTAAAACCCATAGCGTAGTTGGTATTGGAAACGTTAATGGTGTCGACATTGCTAGAATCCTTAGGGAAAGCGCAGGAATCATCAGGGACAACATATGATTCTATGCTCTTGGGCTCCACGGTATCTTTCCTATTGTTAATAGTGTCGAAACTGCTGGAATCATCAGGGACAGCGCAGGAATCATCAGGAACAGCGCAAGATTTAATGTTTTCGTTGTAGCAGGTATCCATGTTGTTGTTGCTGTCGCCTGAACCCATAGCGCAGTTGGTATTGGGAGCATCGCAGTTGGTATCCTGATCACGGGATGAACTATTCGAACAACGTAGGATTTTAATGTTCTTGTTGTAGCAGGTATCCATGTTGTTGTTGCTACTGCCTAAACCCACAGCGCAGTTGGTATTGGGAGCATCGCAGTTAGTATCCTAATCAGGGGAGGAGATGACCCAAACTATTGGAACGGCGTAGGTTGGCCTAAACTCTTTTCTGCTTACCTTTTCATTTTTATTTTCATTGTTGTCCAAAATCGATTCCCTGATGTTTATTGTTGATGCGTTGTTTACCACAGGAAAACCCACGCCTTTTTCTAGCTTGGCCAACTTCCTGGATTGTCTTTCCCTCGCGATTCTACCTTCTGACTGTGCCTTCAATGCATCTTTCGCATCAACAATTTTCCAAAGATCAAAGCTAATTTTCATAGTTAGTTTTAGATGCTAGGAGAGGGCCAGCCGATTGGGGTTATCTAAGGCTGCCCTGGTTCTCTTAATTTGACTTCGGATTAGGGCCAGGCTCAATTTAAAAAACAACCTATTATTATACTGATTAAATAGTCTGTGAATAACTTTAGCAAAAGGAGGAATGATTCTCTTGTTCCTACATTGTTTCAAAAATTGCAGGTCCATAACTTTCCTATCAATTTTTATCCTCAGGATTTTGAGAAGACAGATCTCTTTCCATGTTTCCCCTCCGTACAGGGAAGTTATGTTGGATTTCAAGCCTCTCTGCAAGTTTTTTGTAGCTTCATGATCTGGATTATCCACAGTTTCAAGTTCATTTTGCCGACGTTTCAAACCCCAAAGGGGTTCCATCATCAGGATAAATCAGAAAGATAGAAATGAATGAAAGATTATTGAGAGAAGGAGCCAAGCGCCTGGATATAAATAAACTAAAGAACCCTAATATAAGGGCCTACACATGATTTCTAATTTTTTAAAATTTTTTGTTATTATTATTATTC
>APFE030493614.1:17410-29427 GCA_000404065.3 Pinus taeda | reverse complement strand
ACAACATGGAAAATTCAAGCAAGCCTTCTTAATTTTAATGCGAAGGACTGGAAAAATATTTCCAAGAAATAGAAATCAGTGAAAGAACTTTGAAAATGGATATAAGTGATGCTAATAAAAGTAATAGCTCTACTTATTTATGTAGGAAGGAAATCTATTTATTTGGGTGTAATTTTCTTTCTTTATTTTATGTTTTTTTAGTTAGGATTTTATGAGTGAGAAATGATGTGAAGTGTTTGAGACGATTATAGTTAATGATAAAAGGTTTTGTGGTTTTATTATTATTAATAAGTTAACATTAATTTATTATATATATATATTTATATCTATCTATATATATAATTTTTTAATGGTAAGATAATATTGTGATTAATATCCCCGGTTGCGGGTGTTTATTAGCTTAATGAATGAGGAGGCGGCCTTATTAAATGGCAAGTGGACGCTCGCTCCAGCTAAATGGACCGAAGCCTTGAGAAGCCATCACCTCGGTCCGGCCAACAGTAATGAGAGCATTAATGGCATAGGGAGAACAACTGTTTGCAGAGGTATATTGGTCGTTAGCCTTGGTTCGACGATGAGAGGTGTTCCATCGGAAGGTGCGAGAAGGGCCATTGTCTGTGGGAAGCTCTGCATTGTTTCAATTGTGAGTGGTGTGCTCGGCTCTTGGATGACTGCACAGTGGGTGCACGCGCCAAGACTCAGACCTCGGCCCTCGGCTCCGGAGGCCCTGGTCTCAACCTTGGAGTGGCAGAGAATTTTCGTCTCTATGCTATGGTTCTGTGCTTTGAGTGTCATTCTGCTCTTTTTTCGCAAAGTCTCTGAGCGCCACAGGCCTCACGCAGCTCTGAGTGCCGCGGTGTTCCAGTTCTTCTGCGCTCCTGTTCGAGATTTGCCCTTTTGGCGCTTTGAAAATACTTGGCTCTGGCCTGTTCGGCTCTCTGGGAGCAATTCACCCCTTGCAGCTCCTGAAAAGGCTCGGCTCCAACTCTGTGTGGTAAGCATTGTTATTCAAATTCGTGTTCCATTACTTGTTTCTCATCTGTTGTATAAGTTGTTGTTCGGGTTTCAAACCCTCTGTGGCGCAAAGCATACACGGCCTCTAGGCAAAATTGGATATTTTTTGGTTACAAGATGCTGCGTGAGAGATTACGTGGCACTTGCTAGCGGGGAGGTTCAAGGGGTGGTGCCAGAGGCCGAGCTTCATCTCCACGTTCCTCAGCATCCTTCGACTCCCCATCGGAGGAGATTAGCTCACCAGGAGCTCGACGAGGGCGCGGAAGAGGCAGAGGGCGGGGTAGAGCCGCAGTGTGTCTGTTTGATTCGCACCCATCAACACGCTTCAGGTTTCCGTGTGCCCTGGACAACACAATCTACTATGTTTCAGTGCGCATTGAAAAATGCAACCATGCAGATAGACCAAAAGCCCCAGCAGAGCCTCGGCCACCCTAGCTTGTTCAGGGTCCGCGATTACAGCCTGCAGAAGCCTCGGGTGCGGTGGCCGGGAATAGAGCTGGAACAAGCGAGCCTGTGAAGGAAGACGCGCCATACACAGACTCGAGTTCCTCAGACCCATATGCCTGTCTAGTGGTGGAGGAGCAACCATCCACCTCTGTGGATGCTTAGGCACGTTGCATGGTCGTTCTGGGTGTTTTGGAATCACTTTGTTCAGTCTTAGGATGTCGAAGTAGCAGTTACAATAGGTAAGGGGGGTCAGTCCGTGATAGTTTTCGGGTCGCACCACTCAGTTTTCTGTATGTCGGATATATTGTCTGTGCCTGTTATGTCAGATATAATGTCTGTGTCTGTTATGTCGGGTTTTTTGAATGTGGGTTTTGCAAGGTCTGTAAATTCCTCCCTTGCTTCGGCAGGGAATGGAAGTATAGCGCCAAGGTCCAGTTTTCCGTGGGTTCTAGCTTGGGGTCAGTAGACAGTCTCATAGTCCCTCAGTTTCTCAGGCTCAGTTTCAGTTTCAGTATGTCAAACTGTTCATGTAGCCAACTCTCTGTGGCGGATGTAACTCTCTCTGTACTCTTTTTTGTATTATAATAGAATTAGTATGATTTACAAAAAAAAATATTGTGATTAATATTATTATGATTAATTTGATTTTTTTGTTTTATTGTATTGTTTTTAATAATAAATATGAATGATACTAAAAATAGTTTGAAAATTTGAGATATGATTTTTATATTTTATGAATTTTGATAGAAATTTAAATATAGCTCATTATACAAATCAAATTCACACACATTATTTTATTAATGATCTCAATAGTTACAATATATAGCAGTTAACATATTAATTTCTACACCTATAAATCATGACTTCAACTCATTACATAAGAATCAATACTTTCTAGACTCATCCCTAGGGACTCAAAGTGACAACTACACATGATATGGAAGCATTACTTCCAACACCTTCCCTTAATATTTACATGGAAAACATTAAAGGCGCATATTACAACAACAATATGATATATGTGTGACTGGTCTTTATGAGCACTCACATCCACTTTGGAATCTTGCAAACACCGCCCTTTCACCACCACATCTTCGAGCTTTAGCTTGACCTCCATTTAAAACATAACAACTTCAGACCATCTTTCACATTCTTTGCAAAATTGATGCTTCTCGACCCGGAGCACCACATGTCAATCTCTATAATGAACCATCCTATTTACATACCTCCATGTGTTAATGATGGTGGTAGCACATCCATCAAATGGTTGCGGCTACCTTTAATATGGAGAAGCTCAGAAATTGTTTTCAATCTTTTACCTAGTTAAAATTGAAAGGCTAACTTATGGATTTGGAAAGAAAATGTTTTCAATCTTATATTTTATTAAAATTGAAAGATTTTCAAAATCTTTTTTCTTAAAATGTTTTGAATTTCATGTCTTTAATTGATTCCAAAACTTGATATCTTTACCTTCCTTTGTTTATTTGGTTTGATCTACATCTTTGGTAGATGTATTCAATGGAAAATAAAATTCTATATAAATTATTAATGGTAATAAATTGGAAAAGATTATACTCTAAAAAACTATGCAAACATATCTTTTAAGAAAGAACCATTTTTTATATAAAATGGACTAGAAATTTATTATAACAAAACAAAAAATTAAGATGAAGCACATTAAGCATTAATGTGTGGTAGATATCTAACATTATAAAACCATAGCGATAACAATGATAATGGTTTTGTACACTTTCAGACAGTGTGGTCGCACATATTCATTATTTCATCATGCAATACCTAATTAAAGACTATTTGTATCGTGACAAGAGACAATTTCCTACTTTCATTGTTTTGTGCAAAGTCCTATTTTTGGCCTATGCAGGTGACTTTTAAAGCTCACAGCTCCTGATTACATCAAATATCAATGGTGGTAGGTACCGTCAATATCTCACAACTTGTGAAATCTTGTTTTCTGCGCATAAAATGGGATAAACAGTATCTGTAGGATCAACTTTAAGGTTATATATTCAAAACGAATGAAGCAGGAAAGCTTGTGAAATGCTCTTACAAACATCAAAATAAGATACGCATATTCCTTTATAGATTATATATATATATATGGGAAAGCTGCTTTTGTTGAGAAGAATGAGATGCTTTTACAAACCTCAAATAAGATACGCATATTCCTTTATAGATTAAGTATCTTTATAAGTTATTGAATTCATTTGAGTATCTTATCAAAGCACATGCACAAAGTCATCGAATTCATTTGATAATGATATCATGATTATCTTATCAAAGTATCTTTTGTTGAATTCATTTAATAAAAATGGTATGGTGATCATATTAATTTTTTTTATTAGTTGTTAATATTAGTTGTTAATAAAAAATGAGTAGTAATATTAATGGGATAGAAAATCAATATAATTATATAAATTTAAATTGTAGTTAAATATTAATAGATATTAATTTATAATAAACATCAATTTGTGTAGGATATATTTCATATTTTTAAAATTAAGAAATTTATTGAAGTTAAATAAATTGTAAAATTTATTTTAAAAGTATTATTTATTCATTATTATTATGAAAAGAATAAATATATGCCTTAAACATATTATGTATTTAAAAACATATGAGAAAAATTTTAGGTGAAGATTTATTATTTCACTTTTTATGGAGATTCATGCCTACTCGTATAATAAATTTATTATAATATTATGTGCCAATGATTTATCTTTCAATACCACATACCTAAAAAAAGTATAATCCATTTCAAGTAAAAAAATATTTATATATAGATATATTAATTTAATTTAATTTTATAACATTTTTAATTAAATTAAAAATTAAGATCATTTAATTCTCTATTTAATTATTATTAAAAATAAATATTCTATAAAATTAATATTTAAGAATTTATATATGAATTATTAATAAAAATAGAGTAACATTGCACTTATCACACAATAATCCAATGGGAGAGGAGAGGCGATCACGGGCGTTAGGCAGAAACTAGGGTTTCTGCTGCTACCTGCTACGGCAGGCCTGAACAGCGGCGACCAGATCTGACGGAGGCAGCACGTAGGCTGGTGCCAATCGCTGGAGCTGAGCGTCATCATGACAACCCCTCAGGGGGTCGGAGAGCCGACTTCTCCAAGAAACAACAGACAGAAAGGGCCCATTGGTAGTTCGGGAGAGGAGGCAGCATATTCGGAAGGAAATGCAGAGGACAACCAACAGAAGAAGAGCGAACAGGCACAACAAGACAAGCCACAAGTCAGTTCATCCACATGCAAGCCAGTAGCTACCCACAGGCCAGAGGTGGAGCTACTAGGGCATCGTATCAATGCACGAATACAATATATGAGAGATCATGCTCTCATAGGCAAGTTTATTGGCTTTTGGCCCAGTGAGAAAGCCTTGCAAACCTAGATCGACGTCAAATGGCGGCCAAAGGGACAAATAACCCTACTTCTAGGGCCGAAAGGGTTCTTTACAGCTATCTTCAACTGCTTGGAAGACCGAAACAGGGCCTTTGATGGGGGACCTTACTTCTTTAATTCAGCTGGGCTTTTTCTGAGAGAATGGGTAGCTCGCTTCAACCCAGACAAGGAAGATCTGAGCTGGGCGCCGGTGTGGATCAGACTGTGTTCGCTACCATGGGAATACTGGGAGGAGGACTCCCTAAAAGCCATTGGCGCAGCCCTAGGAAAATTTGTCAAGGTTGCAGAAGAAACAAAGACAATAAGGCTGACCTCTCATGCTTCCTATGCCAGGATCTACGTTTACATGGATCTGAAACAGCCTTTACCTGATACGGTACGTCTTTTTCATGAAGATGAAGATTGGATTCAATTAATTGACTACGAGCATGTACCCTTTAGGTGTAGGAAATGTCATGCATTAGGACATCTATTCAGGGATTGTCCTCTGAACATCAAACCCACAGTCCCAGTCAACCAGGAACAACAGTCTGCTGATGGATTCACCAAGGTCACAAATCGAAGAAGAGGAAGCAGGAAATCTAATGGACCTCCCAAGACAACAACAGAAGAACCCGCAAAACCCTCCACAAGCAACAGTTTTGCAGTCCTCGGTCAGGATGATTCGCAAAACCTGCTAAGTTCCAAGCCCAACAAAGGAAAGGCGAAGCAGGTTTCGGAAACAGGCAAACAACTGAAAATAGGGGAAAAGGATACAGTACAAGGAGGAGATGAGAACGAATATGCACCCGAAGTATGGAGCACGCCGGACATGGAAATAGACAATACCAATCTTAATGTGAGCAAAGAGAAAGAAGCCGATGACAGCTACCAAGTACCACACTTCATGGATGAAGACACAGAACCAATAGATATTGGTGAACTAGACATCTTAGGTCTGGAACAGGCTTGCAAAACAGGTAACTTCGATAAAATACCTGACTAACAAGTGGATAATCTAGTAGAAGTTCTCAATAGAGCTCAAAGAAAATATTCATTAGGGGTTCAAATTGGTAGCCAATGGGATGGGAAGTTCATTTCCAAAGACAGCAAAAAGCGAGGAAGGAAAACCACTTTAGAAAGAACCATCAAGATTGGAGAGGTCTTGGTTGAGTCGGGCAGATATGTCAAACTAACAAAGTAATTTAATACTGATTCCAAACCCTCTCAATGAAGTTAATATCATGGAACATTCGAGGGCTTAACTGCCCCAAAAAAGGAAAACTTCTCAAAAATATGCTAATGGAGGAGAAGCCAGCAATTCTTTTTTTGCAGGAGACCAAATGTAATTCGATTTCTTTGGAAAAAATAGCAGCTAAAGCATGGCCAGGAGGTCTAGTCTCAGTGGTAGATGCTCAGGGAGCTTTAGGGGGACTCGCTGTGCTCTGGGACGCAAGAAAGATCCAACTAGAGAATATACATGCAAACAAACACTTCATTCAAGCCACCTTCCATCTTCTTGGGACAAATATTTATGGCCATCTAACAAATGTTTACTTCCCGCAAGAAACACAACTCAAGGCTGAGATCCTAGATGTGTTAGGGCAGTTAAATGCAGACAGGACTTACCCGCTATGGGTATCTGGAGGATATTTCAATATGATCGCGACTATGGAAGAGAAAAAAGGAGGACGATGCAGAGTAAACAGGGATGGATCAGTATTGAAAGACTTTATTCACAATAATTGGCTCATAGACCTGCCGACTATAAATGGACTCTACACCTGGAGCAATAAGAGAGCAGATCCATAGCAAGTAGCCTCGCGCCTGGATCGCTTCTTAATCTCAGACAACGCGGTTCACATAGGAGGTGAATTTACTGCTTCTATCCTTCCTTACTCGGGTTCAGATCATTGGCCCATTGCCCTGCATTGGAACAGACCAGGTAACAATACGCGACGTCCCTTTAGATTTGAAGCATTCTGGCTAAATCATCTGGATTTCAATGAATTCATCAGAAGCACATGGCAAAACTTCAACCCAACTGAAGATTCAAAAATGTCTAGGATCCAAAAGAAGCTGAAATATCTAAAAGGTGAGATAAAACGCTAGAACAAATCCACGTTCGGTAATATCTTTAAAGCAAAGGAACTTCTTAACCAAGAAATGAAAATGATTCAGCAAAAAATGATTTCTGAGGGAAGGACGGAAGAGCTGACTCAGAAGGAGCAAGACACGGAGCAAAAACTCCTAGAACGAGACCTACAAGAGGAAATACTATGGAGGCAAAAGTCCAGAGTCCGATGGCTGAAGGAAGGGGAGAGAAATACGAAGTTTTTTCATAGAACCATAGTCCAAAGAAGAATGAGCAACCAAATCTCTTATGTCATGGATGAACAAGGCAATAGGATTGATACTCATGAAGGAATAGAAACGGAATTCTTCAAATACTTCAAGAAAATGAACCAAGAACCCAATATCAACAGGAAGGAGGCGATTGACAAAATAACTAGACATATTCCTAGATTAATCACTGAGGACCACAACACTCTTCTCCTCAAACCGATAAGTCTTCAAGAGGTTGAAACAACGGTGAACCTACTAAAAGCAGGAAAAGCACCCGGACCAGATGGATTCACAACAAATTTTTTCCAACACTTCTGGGAAATGATCAAATGGGAAGTTTGGTAGGTAGTGGAAGAATCAAGAACTCTAAGATGGATGTAACAGGGCTTGAATGCAACATTTATAGCATTGATCCCCAAGGCAGAGGATTCACCTTCACCAGACAAATACAGGCCCATAGCTTTATGCAACATAATATACAAAATTGTCTCCAAGGTTATTGCTCTACGACTGAAGCCCTTGATGTCCCTTATCATCTCTCCGGAACAATCAGGCTATGTAGAGGGAAGACAGATTACGGATGGGATAATCTTAACCCATGAAATAATACATTCACTCAAGCAAGGAAAAAAACCAGGTATGTTACTCAAAATAGATTTATCTAAAGCTTTTGATAGTATAAGCTGGGAATACATGCAATCAATCATTACAGCTTTTGGTTTTGCTCCTTCATGGGTTAGATGGGTTAGTAGTCTCATTTCCTCCTCATTCTTCTCAATTCTCATCAATGGTATCCCCTCCTCTACCTTCCGTCCATCCCGAGGAATAAGACAAGGAGATCCTCTCTCGCCGTTCCTGTTTGTCATCATGGCTGAAGGTCTAGGACGCAGCATTAACGCAGCCATCCTCTCCCACAAAATTAAAGGCATTTCTCTCCACCAAGCTCCTGCTGTCTCTCATCAAATTCGTAGATGACAATATGTTATTCGGCCATCCCTCAGTGCAAGAAGCCCGATCCTTCAATGCTCTGCTCAATGACTTCTCTCTAGCCTCTGGCGCCCTCATCAACAGAGTCAAATCCCATCTCTTCTTTTTTAACACGCCTCCCACGACCCAAAGAGCCATAGCGCGAATTCTAGGATTCTCCATAGCAACCCTGCCTTCCAAATATCTTGGGGCTCCTTTAATCGCGTCTGCGCTCAAGCATGCCTCTTGGACATACCTGTTAGAAAAACTGGAAGCAAGACTCTTCCTCTGGACCCATAGAGCCCTCAACATGGCTAGTAGAATTGTACTCATTAAAGCAGTTCTTCAGTCCATGCCGCTATATTTATTCACCATCATGGCAGTGCCAAAATGGGTTCTCAAAGCTATTAAATAGCTGCAGCGCAATTTCCTTTGGGGAAGTTCAGGACCTAATCGAAAATGGGCCTTGGTTAAGTGGGAGAAGGCCACTCTCCCCAAAAATGCAGGAGGAATTGGTCTAAGAGATCCAGAACACAGCAATACAATAATGGGAGCAAAAACATGGTGGAAATGGCTAACCAATCCAGGCACACCTTGGGCCATCCTATGGACATCGAAATATGCCAGAAATCTACCCTTGGAGGAGCATCTCAGAATGTCAGAATTTAGCAAAGGATCTGTAATATGGAACTCAGCCATCAAACACAAAGAAATAATTCAACGGCACAGTTTTTGGGAGGTGCGTGATGGATGTACAGCCAGATTCTGGGGAGAATCCTGGCAGCAACTCCCAAACCTCAACAGCATAATCCAGGGCCTACCAGTTCGAGAACTAAACCAGATGGATAAAGTAAACCAATATTGGAAATCACAAGACCAAGATCACAGGGAATGGCTTGAAGCGCACATCATCTTACCAACTTGCCCTGAGCAAACTCAACTTGCTTTATCTGCAGAACTACAAAAAAGGAAAATATTAAAGATGGCAGGCAGGGATGTGCTCAGATGGGGATATGAAGAAAAGGGCACCTTTACAACCAAAGAGGCTTACCATATCATTATAAAAGATCGGGCAACTAAAGACAAATTATGGGACAAAATATGGAGCCCGCCCATCTGGCCGAAGGTCTCAACATTTCTATGGCTCCTAGCACATAATAAAATTCTTACATGGGACAATCTAAGAAAAAGGAACTTTGAGGGTCCATCAATCTGCCTCAATTGCAAACAGGGAGAGGAGTCGGCTCTGCACCTAATGCAAACATGCCCGCTAGGAAGACAACTTTGGGAAAAGGTAACATTTCGTTGTAGAAAGGAAGGACGAGTGATGGGGGACATCAAAAGTACTCTCCGCAACTGGGCTCAACAGCCATATCAGAGCAACATTCTAAACACGCTATGGAAAATTATACCAGGATTATTGTTGTGGAATGTATGGAAGGAAAGAAACCGACGAATATTTAAAAACCAAGCAATGACAAAGGAGCAGGTATGGACAATGATGCATAAAAACATTCAAGAAACTCTGTCTATCAAAATTTGGTCACCGGAGGATTTACCTTCCACTACATAGGAACAAGCCATATGGGGCAACTGGCAGATCCAATTACAATGTATGAATTCACCCAAAGATAATTCTTCCAAGATTCAGGAATCCACTTCATGCTGGACCCCTTCGCCCATCAATGTTTCCCAACTCAATTTCGATAGGGCATCGAAAGGGAATCCGGGAAGCACAGGTTATGGGGGACTAATCAAAAATCATCAAGGTAAAGCTCTCATCACCTTCTTTGGCTCAATCGGCTGGAACACTAACAATGCTGCAGAACTAGAAGGACTATGGTGAGGGCTCAACACTGCACAGGCACATAAGCTCATACCCCTTATAGTGGAGGGAGACTCTCAAATCATCATCAATATAGCCACTAAACTTCAACAAGGATCAGCAGTTCACAAGGTAAGCAGTAGTTGGAGGATGGCCACCAGGCTTGAGCGACTCAAACAATGGCTTGGCAATAATCCGACCATATCCTTCAAGCATATTAGACCAGAGGGTAACAAACTGGCAGACTTTCTGGCTAATTTAGGAGTGGACAGGGGCAAGGAATTCTTCGAAGGGCCTCTACAAAGTATAGCTTCGGAGACAGAATTTTCCACTTTTCAATCCTTATCAGCAAGAGATATGCAAGCAGGGGAAGAATCCCACCCGGATGCGGGTGATTTCAATGCACATTAATGGGACATGAAATGAGGCCACGCGCAGGCAACTGGTGGCAGGTGGCGAAGACTGAACTTCAGGCTTATATCCAAGCCGAGGTGACGGGCATTCAAGGAAATTTAATGCAGTTGCAGGTAACAGGTACGCAGACGGAGAATGAAGGCGGATTAAGCCAGAGAATTATGAAGAATGTTCGGGTGTTTTCAGGAAGAGCAGAGGCGAGCAGACCGGTAGCGGAAGATGTTGTTGGTGGTTGGCATATGATTGAGCTTGACAACAGAGGTGATTCATGGTGGTTTGGTCTGCAAAGGAAGCTGCAGTTCCCTCAGGAGAAGCCATCCTGGCCTAGCACCTGTGTGTTGAAGGTAAGCGCAACGCACTCCCTTTCTATTTCCATAAACGCACTCCCTCCTGCTGCAACGGCTTGGGTGTGAAATGGGTCTCCCATTGAGTTATACGAGCACGATTTGGGGAGGAATCTGGTAGTGGGGGGGCTCAGAATAGGGGTCTGCTTTCCCTCTGGCGAAAACATTGTAAATTCTCAGTCATTAAGCCTTCCTTCTCTGTCGGTGAGTTTGAATAGCAGGCCGCACACAGTGAATATGGCTCCCCAACTCAGAGCAACTCCAAGAAGGGGCCGAAATGCGGGTTTCAGGGGAGGGACGGGGGGCAGAGGTAGGTCGCCTCCACAACGCATTTCTCCGATAGCTGTAGCTTACCCTTCCTCCCAAGTTTCTGAAGAGTCTGACTCTTTGCTTAATAACTCAGTACAGACGGCTAAATTTTGCTTTAAAAGCAGGCTAAACAAACCAATAGTTATGGCTATGGTTACGGTGATATTTTCAGAAGAAGAGGAAGAGCAAGTTAGCTCTAAGAATTCAGAGAAGGAACATTCCCCTACCCCTCTGGACGACTCGTCGCAGGAGGAGGATCTCATCAGGGCTCAGTCCGCTTCAACGGACCAACCTCCCTCTCCCAGGGTCAATGCGGTTCAGCGTCAACTGGAGGAACATAGCATTGGCCATCTGGCTGAGGGGATGGAAGTGAAAGCTCAAGGAACTGCGGGACCTCAGCACGTCATGGCTCAGTCAGATAAGGCGATGAAATGGCTGGATAACACCTATCCCAATCTTTTGCAGCTCAGGCTCCCCCCAAGAGTCAAGCCAACGGATGTAAGAGACGGTCTGATGGTGACGTGGGAACGTGTTTCGGACGAGGAGAAGGAACATGGCTCTGATGAACCTGGGTAAATAGATACACAGCGCTTGAAGCTTCCAGGCAGGCACTCTGTTTTTGGTTTCCAGTTTGTTTTTTTGAATGCACATCACGGCGCTATGCAAGGCGACATCTAGTTAGCGGTCTAGGCTAGAAGTTTTGGGATGTCTGGCTAATAACCCAGTTTTCATTGTGATATTTCTCTGTAATCCGGTTGTTAGCTCTTTTTGAATTCTATTCTAGACTCACAAGTTAGGCATATGGGCTGTAAGAGCAGAAGACATTATTAGTTCAGAAATGTTTTCTTAACAGAGAGAGATTCAAGGCTCTCTCAGAGGTTAACTCCTCTTTGTATATATCTTTTTTCTTTTTAATATTAATAGAAT
>APFE030493612.1:0-10648 GCA_000404065.3 Pinus taeda | reverse complement strand
CTACAAAAAGGTCATATTCAACCAAATTCCTCATCTTGTGGGAGCCAATTGTAATCGTACAAAATAAGGATAGGACCTAGAGTCTCTATATTGATTATCAAGAACATAAGATCACTTTTAGAAACAAATACTTGATCCCATGAATTGATGACCTTCTGGACTAGCTCAAGGGGGCCAAGCACATCAACAAGACTAATATGAAGTTTGGCTATCACGAAGCTCAATTAGAAACCACAGATGTATGGAAGACTACCTTTAAATATAGGGAGAGCCTCTTTTAGTGGATAGTCATGTCGTTAGGGTTGAAAAAATCCCCTGCAACTTTTATGAGGTTGATGGATGGAATTTTGTGCCCTTTCACCAAATCATTTGTGGTTATATATCTGGACTACATCCTCATCTTCATCAAGAATTGGTTATAGCACTTGTAACATATTGGACATATCCTTAAAACCCTATGACAACAAAAAATATATTCGAACTTGGAGAATTGCTCCTTTTGCATGAACCAAGCCCAATATATGGGCTACATAATTAATGAGAAAGGCGTTCATATGGATTTGGATAAGATCGAAGTCATTCAATATTGGGCAACACCTATAACTCTCACAAAGCTTCACAACATTTTGGGCCTTGCCAATTTCTATGAATGGTTTGTGTTGATATTCTCTCATATCACTTGGCCTTTGAGTCAAAGTACCAAGGTCAAAGTGAAAGAATTTTTTTTTTCTCTATGGAACAACATAAGGCATTTCTTAAACTGAGTCATTACCTTTCCTCTGTGTCAGTACTCATGTTTCTAGACCTACAAAAAACATTTGAAATTGAGATAGATGCCTTTGATTATGTTATTGGTGTAGATTTCACCCAATAAGGGCATTAGGTGGCCTATCCTTTTATTCATTTAATTGATTTGTATTGAATTCTAAGTTAATTTAAACTAACCTTAATAAATAAAGTAAGATATAAAAAAAGTTAAAAAATTTTAAAATATGTATATTACTTTAATGTTATTGAAAAATACTATTAATACATTTACATGGGCATATTTATTATAAGGTTATTAATTAAAATATATATATATATCTATATATATATTATATAAAATATAGTTATAATATATAATTGAACATTAAAATAAAATATTAACTAGTAGGCTTATAGGATTGTAAAAGATTAATATAATATATTGTAATCTTACATAGTCAGATGGGTTTATTCATATTTATATAATATTTTAAATAATTAATGGTAACTAACCAGGGATATATTTTACTTCTATATTTTTCTAATAATTTATAAAAATAATTTAATTACTTAAACATTAAATATAACATTATATTGGGTATTGGAAAATATTAATAATATATATTTTGAATAAAAAATTGATATCTAACCCGGTTCTGGTTTATTTTTACCCAGCTGCGTATATATAGTAATAATTATATAGAATATTATATTATTTTAGTTAAAGGAGGTTTGACTGGGGTTCGTATGTTGAAAAATAGCCGTTAGTCTTTTTAGTCGTTGGAGTCTCTGCTTAGACTATTTAACATGCTATCTAGATCTGCTTCTTCAACTTGTCCTGACGATGAACCACACTAGTTGGTTCGAAACGCGTCGACAAATGATCAATTATGTGATTTCGCCAAAAAATTTCTAAACAAATAGTGAGACACTCTCTGATACTATTTGGAAATATCCCACATATGATAAGGATGTCTATCCATCGTAGAGGTTTGCCAGCAGTGGAAACAATACACTCTACGAAAGGAGACGATCATCAACATAGATCATTGACCTCTTCAGTTTAAGCAAGCATAAGGGGAAGCTTTAGAATGATCGCCATTAGAAATGCTCAACATATCTACAACAATTCCATTTGAAAAATAATACAAGGGTATAACCAATAACATTGTCGATTGCCTAAGTTGGCCCTTAGTTGTGGCACTGACCACTATTCTCAACTCTTGTGGGCACAAGACATATGGATGGCCATAGCTATATAGAAATTATCCAAAATATTCCACCACATACCAGATGTTGATGGATGGAAATCAAGTAGCAAACCTCCACCTCAAGGACACATTATTAAACTATGAGGGGCACCTTTGTGTTCCTTCAACCAAGCATGCCAAGATGATTTAGGAGGCACATTACAGTCTAGTCACATGACAATTTGGTTTGTAGAAAACTATGGCAGTATTGTGAAAGTATTTTTATTGGGAAAAAATATGAGAATATATTGGAAAATATATTATATCCTACACTACATGTGTTATCGGCAAGCCAACCTCTAAGAAGCAAGGCCCGTAGACTCCTCTGCTTACTCCTATCCAAACTTGGGGATCTATTTCCATGGACTATACTTCTAACCTTCCTTCTATCAAGCATGGTAATCACTGTGTATTTTTGGTCATTAAAAAATTTTCTAAGATGGCTATATTAATTTCCTGTAAGGAGGGTATCACAGCAGAAGACATTGCCAAACTCTTCTTCGAACTATTGTGGGTACCAGGACTCCACAAACCATTATATCAGATGAGGATAACAACTTACTAAGTCCATTCTAGTCTAGTCTCTAATCATTATTAGACACTAATCTCACTAAGTCTATTGCATTACATCCTGACATTGAGGTGTAGAAAAAGGTTGTCAATAGGATGATAATTCACATAATACGGATGTATAACTCCAAGCATCCATGAACATGCGATGAGAGTCTTCCCTATGTGAAACACAACTATAATAGAGATATCCATAGCTTGGTTGGTCACATCCATTTTCAAGTGGGCCTAGGATTTCAATCATTATTCCCCATTGATGTTGCAATATCTCTTGCAACTACATAGGTAGAATCTGCACATGTTCATTCCAAAGTTGATAAAGCCACCAAGTTCACTAAATGTGTCCAACACATATTATAGGAAGTTCATGATATCCTGGGTAAAGTCAATTCCAAGTAAAGAGAATGTCATGATCAGCATTGGGTGCCACATAACTTTCAAGTGGGTGATAAAGTTTTGTTTCATTTACAAAAGGAATGCCTTACCAAAATTGTAGGTGACAATGCTTTCAAGCCAAGTATTCTCCCATTCCTTGGCATGCACCCAGTATTCAATGTGAAATGCCTTCAATCATACTTCCCATCATTGTTAGACATTAAGATATTGTTGAGTAGATTACACCAACAAATCTCAACCTAGATTACATTAAATATTCCATGATTGATCGGATCATGGACACACAAATCAAGAACATTCACCAATAAAGATCCAACTATATCAGGTTTTCAAAGTTGACTAGATCCTGCACCGAGGCAAGTGCCTCACTAGGGACCAAGTTAAGTAGAAGTTTCTTCATCTCATGGATGCACTCAACACAATGGGGACCCTTCCTAAGGTAGGAGGAGTGATCCAGGCGCATATTGGTGGCCACCCACCTATTCCACTTATATCCCTAAAATTGTTTCCTTTTAGTTTCCTATTTTACAACATAGTTTCCTATTTCGACAATTTTCTGCTTTTGGCAGTTTTTCAGGTCTTGAATTTTTGGAGCTATTTTGAGGCCCTAAACAGTGTTTTTTTGAGAAAAGAGAAAATGAGATGATATTAGCTTTGCCACTTCTATTCAAAAATTACTTTCCTCAGATAGATATTTCCAATGAGGTATCCTGTGCACCAAACAGAGATTGTATGCCAAAGCTACGATGTTGAGAAGTTGATGTTCTAGCTATCCCCAACAGGCCCCGCAACTTTCGGCACTTCATCTCCTAGGGCTAGGATTTTGGATTTTTATGGTTTTCCATTGTTTCTTGAAGATAAAAATCCCTTTGATCCTCATTCTAATAGATTTTAGAAGGCATCTAGCTATCACATATCTTCTTAAAGATAAGCTACCATCGCCCAAGCATTTATAAACACTCCATCTCTCCCTACTAAGACACAAAGCACCTCACTTCCCTATGATTTTGTTCATTCTTGTAAACTATTTTCTGTTGACTCAAAATGGTTAATCTTAAGGAATAAATAAAGTTAACACTTTACTAGGATAATCATGTATTTATTTATATTAATTATAAAGATATCTTACTAAAATTAAGATTATTTATAAAAATTAAGATTATTTATTAAGATTATTTATTAAAATTAAGATTATCAATCCGGGTATCATAAACTGATGAAGTGTAGTGCACCATATGTGCTTACTTAACCTTTTGCTTACTTCATTGTTTTATAGCTTATGTTGTTTTTGGGGTTTTGTTCTTGTTGGTTTCCTAAAGTGTCTAATGCAAATGGAAATCTTAAACAAAAGTGTAAATATGCAACTACTTCAATCAAAATAGAATGTAACAACCAAACAATGAGCTAGTGACTATGAAACCAAGTATCCCTGTTGTTGTATAAAAAGAAAGTAAAAACTAAAAGCAACTCAAACTAAAAGCAAAGCAACTAATTCACACTACTTAAACTCTTCAGATCCTTTACCCTTCAGCTCAATCTACCTTGTGGGAAGCAGTCATGAACAAGTCAAGCAATATGATATATAAATGGCAAGAAATTAAATTGCATAAAAGAAACTAGTCACACTACTTGAACTCTTCTGGTCCTTTACCCTTCAGCTCGATCTACCTTGTGGGAAGCAACCATGAATAAGTTTAAGCAATATGATAACTAAATCACACTACAGTTAGTAATATTCTAATTTCTTGCTAATAGAGTCACTTGACAATAGAAAGAAACCATAAACTAATGAGCAGTATGATGTCTAAATAACAGAAAAATAAATAAGCAAATCACAACTTGGAAAAGACAGTGCTGAAATTAAACTTTAGAAAATGAAATCAACAGAAGTACAAGATGATTCCATCATGTCATTAGTCATTAAAAGGCTATGTCCATCACTAATCTACAATCAACTGGTTGAACACACTTGCATGAATTAAAATTGCATGAATGGAAAATCTAATCTATCAAACTTGAAAGCAATCAAATGACATAATGAAATCAAATCAAAATTTACAAAATGAAATCTACTCTACCTTACATTCTAATATGCTTCATGACATCTACTTCACATCTCCTTCCATGTTGAGAACATCAAAGCTTTATTCAAATTCTTCAAAATCACAAAGTACAGCAAAGCTCTCCAAAGCTTTCAAAATCCATCAAGGAAAAACTACAAACTCCAAGCTAAAGAACTAACTCCAATAAGCTAAGCTCTAAACTGACTTAAGAACTCCCAAATGAAGGAGATAGATCTCCTATTTATACAAAAAGATGAGAAGCCATCTCATTAATGAGAGTCCATGAATTTTTCCCTCTACCTCTAGAGTCCTAATCAAAATAGGAACTGATAAGACACATGTCTTCTTAGAGTTACAATACAATTAGGAGATGTGACACATACTCACATGATCCCATGATTCTTTCCACTCAAATTCGAATTTGGCCTTGGAGTGCCACATAAGGGTTTTCTAGAAGCCTCCTTTCAACCTACACATGTCAACAATCTCAACCCATTTGTTAGGTATAATCTTATGCACATTATTTCCTAATTTTTAACCACAAATTCACTTAAAAGACTTAGAATTAATAAATATTGGAAAAACATAAATGTGGCCCAATGATATTGAAAGTGGGATGAATGTGGTGACATAATAGTGAAATGAAGATGAAATAATGGACATAATAGTGAAAGTTTAATGGTAATGAATGAAGTTTTCAAGACTCAACCTACCCCCCAACTGAAGCTATTGCATGTCCTCATGCAATATATATTACAGTAACTCTTTTGATCCTTGAGCTTTGGCTTAACTTTGCATGATATCATTTGATAACTTCGTATTTCTGCAAAGTGTTTTACTTGAATTGCAACATGGTTGGTTCTTGTGCTACAACCATTTTTTTTTGTTGTTGCCTTCTATTTTGATCTTTGAACTTTGCATAATGATATTTTGATTATTGTTGCAAAGTATATCTTTATTGGATTGCATGATGGTTGGTTCTTGTGTGACAACCATGATTTTGTTTGTATCCAATTTATCGTTTAAGCACTTTTTTCAAAATCCATTTTATGCTCATAATAGCAATGTAATAATTAATATATGTTGGAAGTATGTGGGCTCCTGAATAATATGGACACGGAAAGATATGAATATGAATGTATTCCCTCCTGAACTGATGGTATTGGCAATTTTATGAAATGAGGAAGATAAATGTTTTTCCAACAATTATTATTTTAGCTTTTTATGGAATTCTATGGTCAAAAGTTAGAAAATGACGTACCTTCACTTACCCTTTGGAATAGATGAGTTGTACGTGTGGTGGCTGAAAAAAATTCTGATCATATTCTTCTTCAAGTGGCTGAACAAGAGGAATCATGGATAGAGAGATAAGATGACTTTTTTATTGCTTCTACTAAAACTTGCTGAATCTGCTCCAAAATTCTGAAAGTAATAGTCTTCATGTCTTTAAAACTCATTGGCACAATTCCTACTATGTGAAAAGATGTTCTGATGTCGAACATAGTAGGAAATTATTGGCTTAGTGGCCATTAATGGATGCCACTAGTCAACACGAGCACTCTCACCATTGATGGCAATGAGAGTCAAGATGCCCAAACACATCTTGCTAGGTACGAATGAATTTTTCGATGTCGAGTCACTAGAAGATCTGATGAACAATTGACATTAATTTATTCCCATTGTTTGTCAGCATGAGGACTTGCCATTAAGGCATGCAAGCCTCAAGGTGTTTTTACAAAGAACTTAGACTCAAAGGACTATGGACTCAATAATTTGCATTGAAGCAGGGCTTATTTGTGGAATGAAAATGACAGGAATGGAAGATGAAAATGGAGAACATAAATGGGAATGGGCAATAAGCATGTGAATGAGCCTCTTTCTTTTATTTGTGGTTTATGAATGGACAAAAAGAGATGGAAAGTGTATGTGAATGTAAATGGAAAATATGGAGTGAAATGAAGTGAATGGTTTATTATGAAGTATGGATGTGATGGATGGATGTGATGGAGACAATAGTATCTGAAAGTTTTTCAAGTGTTTGGATCTGATCTTACATCAACATATTTCCTCTTTGTTGCTGATCATCCTCTTATGAAACAAATTGGTCTCTTAGAGAGACACCATTCTCTTGTAGTTATTTGTCCTTCCTCCTGGAACCTGCAAAAAAACTAATACTTCTTCTGCAATGGAATGTAAGATTATAAAAGGAGAGAGGTGATAAATCTCTCTAGTTATGATATTTACACACAAAACTAAGAATTTGTATTAATGAAACAAGTTCTCAAAGGAAAAATCAAAAGAATTTATACCTGCTTTGGAATTGGTGCCCCAAGTTGAATGTTTCTTCTTTTCAGCAATTTATTTCATTATTTGCCATTTCAAACTCTAATGATAGATTTCTCATTGTGTAGATCTTGTTGATATCTTTCCAACGATACTTAGATCATCAAAATCTGATTTTGTATGAGAAAGATAGGCTGATTTGAACATTGAGGTTTTTCTGCCTGCGAAATTAGAGAACAGCTGCGGAATTGGACTTTAGCTGCGGAATGTGCACGATTCTGTAGCTAAAAATATTGAATACAAAGTTAGCCATTCATCTTTCATCATGAGTCCAAAATTAATCAATACTTTCAGAAAAGTGAGCAAATAACTTATTCATTTCATTGATTGAAAATTATTATTTTTTTTCTTGACATGCAGTGACTTAGTGTGGCGACTTAGTGTGGCGACTCAGTGTGGCGACTTACTGATAACACACAATTTTACTTCCCTTTAACCGGGGTCTTTTTCATCAAATTGGACCAAATGAATAGGACACCATCCATGTAGTGACATTCCCCCAGCTACCCATGTGACTTGTTTTGCTTGATGACACCTACAACCTAGAGTTTAACAAAACAGCTGCGGAAAGTTGAGCTAGCTGCGGAAAGTTGAGTGATCTGCGGAAAATGGCTGCAACAGTCAGCCATTAGTTTTAAGTTATTTTCTTCATTGTTTGCATGTAGGAACTCTGTGAATTATAGTGGCATATAGAGCAAACCAAGGTACTTACTCTTTTGCTGCATTTTTTTCGTGTGCTGACGGATTTTATATCTTTGCATGCCTTTTGATATTCATATAATACAAATCGATTGAACACAGATTCAAACTGTTTGTGTGTGACATTTATAGTTTATACCATCAACCAAAAGAAAGTGAAGGTGTTGACGAATTTACTTTTTTAGCAAAAGCATGTGAAGTGATAATAGTTGTGTTAACAGGGAATGGAGAAGGTTTGACATAGCGTCCACATATGTAACATGAAACTGTTTGAAGAAACCATTCACGGATTCAACCAAACAAACCACGACATCCACCTTGGCATAATGAAGTATGAGTAAAAGACGGAAGTTGTGAGGCTTGGTGGGAGACGTGGGTGAGTATGAGTAAAAGAGGGAAGTTGTGAAGCTTGGTGGGGGATGTGGGTGAGTCTGAGTTAAAAATGGAATAGGATTAGACGAGTGGCGGAAGACGTGTTACCTCAAACAACCAAAGCGTGTCGTGTTTGAATTGTTCTGTGTTCATTTAAAAAAAAAAATTTCTCCTCATATTCAGTGACACAGTGGATGACCTGGCTGCCAAGGAAATCAGATCTGAGCATATTTCTCAAGGAAATCAAAATATGGCCGCAACTGTTAAAAAATGCTAATTTTTTCACACGCGGCAGTCAAAAATGGGCTCTAAATAACTAAGGATTTATCCCAGACCGCCACAAATTTCTTCAAAAGGTTTCTGGGTTATCTAATTGACCCAGCTGGAAAAGAAACCCATGTTTTAGTTTTTTTAAATTCGTCTTCATTTTTCCAAATCCCGCTCTCAAATTTTGACATTTTTCTCTGTTCTGCATTTTTTCTGAGTTGATGTTTTTATTGTTCTGCTTTTATGAATTGCTGCATTCCTTTTTTTCTTGTTTGATTTGCAATTTGAACATAGGGAAATAACAAATGAATAGTATAAAAATTTTCAAAGACATTGGTGTTGTTTCATTTGTTATGATCAGGTATTTTAACTGTAAGTGATGGACTATAATTTCAGGCACATTAAAGCTACTTCGAGCTAGACAATTGGCCATGGATGAAGGATAGGCACAAGGATGTAATGAGTCTTATATTAGCAAATGTAATCAGCTTACATGCTCTTGTCCTTGGAGAAAAATGACTACTCGACCCTCAATAATTTAATGGATCACCAGAAGCTACCTTCAAGAATTCAACCTACTGTTTCTAGCTGATAATGTAGTTATCCAAAGGTGAAATCAACTCAGAAATCAACCACTAAATGATGAATGCCTCCTACAAGAATCAACCTCCAAAAATGCACGATTCGGTCCACAAACAAGGAGCTCAATCCATCTGAACAATAATAAATTTCAGCCTCTAAAAAGAAATGTCGAGGCCCCTTGATGGAGTGATCATGGATTCTTCAAATTTGCATTCACCTCCTCATTATTACCTAATCGTTTTAACGTTCGATCCTTTTTTTATTTCACATATACAATGCATTTTTTTATGTTGCAGGTTTGTTTCAGGCCAAAGCTTGATCAAGGAGGCAGATTTTTTTTGTTGGAGCCAAAGTGGAAGCTAGGATTGAAGATTACCATAGATTATTTTTCTTTTTCTTTTTTCTCTTCTTTGAAATTGTAAAATTTTATAAAAAGGATTAATGATTTTCAATTTCAAGCAGCAAATACTTCAAGAAAAACATGCTAAAAACAGGACTTTGACTGAGGTCTTAGGTTGTTTTTTCATCGATCTAAGCGGGGTGACTAGGATAGGATCCATGTCGGGACAATTCTGGAGATGCCCATGTGGTTGATTTCTTCATTGGACGCTTGTAACCTGCTAAACCTTGAAACAGCTACGGAATTCTTAACTAGCTGCAGAATCAGGGCACTTTCCACAGCTAACTTGCAAAACCCTATTAAAATAGGATACAATGCTTTAAGGACCACTACAAACCATAACGAGACAATTTTGGACAACTTGAACCTATCGAAGCAGTTGAGTTTCATTTTTTTCATTTTTTTTTTTTTAATTGAATCAATTGAAATGATGAAGTTTATTTTGTCTCCTCTTTTTTTTTTCTTTTTTTTTATAGCAATTATTTTTCTGATCCTCTAGATCACACAAGTTACAGGAGGAGAGCATACTCAATAATTATTAATTTTTTTTTACTTAACAATCCTTTTTCTGATCCTCTAGATCAAACAAAGTGCAGGAGGAGAGCATACTTCAAGAATTATTAAAAAAAATTCAGATGTAAGAAATAAGGTCTCCTAATTACACTTCCCCAGCAACGGCACCAAAAATGTCTAGTCAATTTAATCTCTTAAATTTCTCTACATAAATTATCAATCTGGGTATCTTAAATTGATGAAGTGTGGTGCACCATATGTGCTTAGTTAACCTTTTTCTTACTTCGTTGTTTTATAGTTTATGTTGTTTTTGGGGTTTTGTTCTTGTTGGTTTCTTAAAGTGTCTAATTCAAATGGAAATCCTATTCTAAGGTCTTAAGAATACTTTTAAAAGACAAGTATGGATAGAGATTTCAAGACAAGGCCTATGTCCCTAATGGTAACTT
>APFE030493611.1:0-19429 GCA_000404065.3 Pinus taeda | reverse complement strand
GGGCAGGGCTTCTGTATTATTTTTTCTTAATGTTTTTCTTTCTCGTCAATTCTAGACCGGGTCTTCATTTTGATTTTGGCTGCATTTAAGAGTATCCAACACGTAGATTCTGAATCTAATATTCTTTTTTCAACTTCTGGCCGCGGATTCGGCTATTGCGAAGTCCCCTTACGGTTTGCCTGCCGCTTTAATTAAAAATCCAGGTAAGGTCTTCACAGATAGCAAAACCAAAATTTCATTCTACTATCCAGAAAACGCAGCGTAATTTTTTACTGACAATCCAGCTACATAGGTTTGGAAGGCTGGCGGCATCAAAATTTATTCCATCAAGTCTTTCAATGACGGAAATCCAGTTCTAATTATTGTTAATCTGGCATGTTGGGAGTTTTAGGGTTTATGGGGTAGGCCGGGTTCGGCGTAGATAAGCGGGGTTAGAAATTTGTTGGAAAGAGTGGGTGATATATACCTCTGTAAACTATTCGTGCAGGATTGTAATTGAATAACATAATATTTCATTTTTCGGCAAAGAGAATAATCCTCTTATTCTGGATCGCAGGGGTTTGATGGCTCTTCCCCCTTAATAGTGCTGAGTTGGCAGTTGGGATGGGCCATTGGGAGTTGCAGCCTTTATTGTTATTATTGTAGCAGGAAACCTGAGGGATTAATGTTATTGTCGGGGAGAAAAGAATGGATGCAGTAGGGAGGTTGGGCAATTATATTTCCCAGGGTGTTTATTCTGTGGCCGCACCGTTCCACCCGTTTGGTGGTGCTGTGGACATAATAGTTGTTCAGCAGGAGGATGGGACATTCAAATGCACGCCTTGGTATGTGAAGTTCGGTAAATTTCAGGGGGTTCTCAAGCGCCGGGAGAAAATTGTTACTGTGAGTGTGAATGGAAAGGAGGCAGGTTTTCACATGTATTTGGATCATAAAGGCGAAGCATATTTTTTAAAAGAAGACGACTTTGATGAAGAAGAGACGATCATCTTTTCTCCTCCAAGCGCCCCGTCATCTGGTGACGAGATTACTGCAACTACTAGTGAAGGTGGAAGTGGTAGTGGAAGAAGAATTGGCTTCAAGGATGAGGAAGATACAGTCGGAATAAAAACTGATGGTGAAAATAGAGCAGCAGGTGATGCAGCAGATCGTTCTTCTTAAGGCATTGCGTCCAGTGAAAAGAAAGGAGAATTTTTATAGAACAACAGAGTTCCATTACTTCAAATGAGAACGAGCTCTCGGGTAGTAGTGGTTCAAAGTCTTCCTCTTCCTCTGGCGTGAAGAATGGTAAAATTGTTTCAAAGTCACCTTCAAGGAGGAGATCCATCTTTAGCCTTGTTTTCAGAGGCAGGTTGCAGAGCTTTTCGGGATCACAAGTTGTCTGTCCCAGGAGAGATGAAGAGGATGGACATAGGGAGGAAGAGGGTGATAACATTCATAGGACAAGTTCATTAGAGAGGGTGGAGATAGTTGTTGACCTTTTTGATGCTAAATGGGCAACTGGTGATTCCACTAACAAGGGGCAGACTATAGTTAATAAAAAATCAGTTGAAATGAGTTGCTTTTCCACCTCGTTTGGTTACGATTCAGGGTCTGTCGAGGGAGGCAGCAAGGAAACTGAGAAGAGACAAGTTATGATAAGACAGTTTGTTCATCTATATTTCCTTCCTTTCCCCAGGATATATCTGTTGTTGGTCCGATTTTGGATGATTCAGCAAACGAGAATTCTGTACAAGTGATAAGCAATCGTGTTGGTCCTTCAGCTTTCGAGTATTCTGGAGGTACTAATTCTGTTCAGCATGGTGATTCAGAGAGAGAGGGTGAGTCAAAAAGTGAGAATTCCGTACAAGTAATTTGCAATCATTTTGAGACTTCAACATTTGAGGATTCTGTAGACAGTATTGTAGATTTAGAGCATTCTGTCCGACTCAATGATTCAGGGAGACAGCAATCTCAGACAGAGGCTCAAATGTTTATGATGGAAGAAAGCTTGAGCAATTGTAATGAGTGCAGGAAACAAGTGTTTGGAAGTTTTCCTGCTTCACATTCTGAGAACATGGCCTCTAACGAGGAATACACGGATCCTCCAAATTTAAATATCCCTGAAGCAGTAGAACTTAAAAGTGCTGGCATGTACCGGGAGGAAAGCTCAAGCAAATTTAATGAGTTCAGGGAACCAATTTCTGGGATTAACGTTACCTTTCAAACTGGGAACGGTGCCTCTGACCAAGAAGATACAAATTCTCCACACTTAAGCATTCCTGAGTCAGTAAAGTTCAATGAAGTCAATACCGATGCCGTTTTACCGAGTGCAGACGACAGTCAAGACAGGGTGACAGCATCACTTTTGTCATCGGGCATACCTTCTGGAATTTCTGATTTAGGTGGTCCCCTATTCAATGCATTAGCTAATCTAGATTTGTGTATGGAATCTGATGAGAAAAGTAATACTATACCGCAGATGGAGGTTGCAGCCGAGTCTTTTGTCAAATCCAGTTCTAATGGAGAAGAACAGATGGAGCATAGAGAGATCCAAGATGAGGCTCTGGTACACAATGTCTTTTTAGTAGAGAAAAATGAGTCTTATGAATGCACTACATCCATTATGTTACTGGACGTTCATTCCGGGACCTCTAATTTAAGTAATAGTCTACCGAGGGCCGATCCAGATACCTGTATCGAATCTGATGAGGGAACCAAAGCTTTACAAGGGGTTCAAGATGTTGAGCCTTTGATACAAGATAGGCAAGCTGATGAAAACGAACCAATGGATTACAAGATGCCAAATGAGGAAGCTGTCATTCATATTCTTCCTGGAAAAGAGATGGATATATCGTCTTTCTCTGATCACAATACCTCCACAGAAAGTGAAATTCTTGACGGCAAGCTGGTGACACAAAAATCTTTTATTTACAAAAGTGCACAGGAAGACATGGGGTTAATTGATACTTGCAGTCAATTGGCTGAGATTATGTTAGATAGCATGCCTAGAGGAAAATTTGAGATGCAATCTAACGGGGGAGTTCCTAAAAATGCTTTCAAGAAGTTTGCACAAACCGATGCCCCGCAGGAGCTAGAATTTATTTGGGCAAACAATCAGTCTGGAAAGCACGAACAGTTTCCCATAGAGACCAAGGAAACCTATGCAAATGAATTCACGAGGAATGGGAGTGGCGAAGATCTGGACTTGACCTTTGATGATGATTATGGGCTGAAAAATTCTTTATCTCTTTCTAACCAATCCCCAGATATGCGAGAAGAAATGGGAGATTGCAACTTATACTTTTCTATGGATCAGGATAAAAGAGAGAGCAGAATGGTTGAGACTAATAAATCCAATGAAGAACTTGCATATTCTGATCAACAACCTGATGACCCCCAGGTACCTACTACTGAGAATATGAATGTAACAGACATCATAGGTGACTCCCTAGATGGCAGTATGTCTGAGCTGTCAAGGACTAGAACAAGCCCTATATGTATACCTGGACTGCATATGAAAAACAAAAGAGATATTGCAGAAACATCGTGCTCGTTACCTAACACGGCAAACCTTCCTGGATTGCATATGAAAGGCAAAAGGGATATTGCACAAACATCGTGCTCATTACCTAACACGGTAAACCATTTCTTAGATATAGAAAGTCTAGGTGCTGATCATATATTCAGCCGTTCCCTGGGCTTTGATTGTGCCTGTTTAAAACAAAGGATGAATGATGATATACCTTTCCCAAATTCTCAACACGTGAAATCTGGTGCTCTTGACAAAGAGACAGTCCATGGTTTGACCGCATCAGAGAATTCTTCCGATAGCTTGAAAAATGGGAATGCAACAGAAGCTGCAATTGCAAGTGTGCAACCCGACTCTGGTATTGGTATGCAATACATTACATATTCTGAGAATTTTGGTAGAATTAAGAACACAACTTGTTTCAACTTTCTAGTACATAGTTGAGTGAGATTGTGTTCTTTCCCATATCTGTCTGAAAGAACACGGTTAATCTCAAAATATCAAGGCATCATTTTTCTGAAATATT
Source organism: Pinus taeda (assembly GCA_000404065.3). Lineage (NCBI taxonomy): Eukaryota > Viridiplantae > Streptophyta > Pinopsida > Pinales > Pinaceae > Pinus > Pinus taeda. Next base: position 15,395 of record APFE030493611.1, on the reverse strand, counting down.
TTTTAAAGATACGATTCTACGTAGAGTGTTTGATATTGCTTTTATTCAACACTATTAATCTGCGTTTTTAAAGTGACAATGGATACTTATCTGTATTTTTAGTGACAATAGATACTTGTTTGTATAGAAATTTCTCTCTGTGGACACTTACTGTCAGAGGGAATGGGAACTGAGGCCGCGGCACAGGCTTTTGATTCTCAAAAATTGTCATTGGAGGATTTCCATAATTCAGGTGCACCAATCACAAAGAATAAAAAACTTGTTGTGAAAATTGGAGGACGATATTTCCCTTGGGATGCAGCAGCACCGATCATTCTCGGAATGGTTTCTTTTGGATTTGAAGAACCGGTTAATCCAGAGGGTGCAATACCTGTTGAATGGGTTGAGAATACATTAGGGAGGTGTACTTCTGACTCTTTTGTTACCTCTGGTGGTGGTTGGAAACTTTGGCCTTTTAGATTCAGGAGGATCAAGACTGCTGAAAGAAAGTCCGTGTCAATGCTGCCAAAAGATCAACTGATGGCTGATCCCGAAGCTGCTTTACAAAGCTCCTTTGATGGGGCATTGGAAATAAAAAGTGATTTTTACAGGCGAACTGGAAGACACAAAGTGAGGTCAAATACTCCAACATCAGAGCAGTTGTCGTCCTTGAACCTAAAAGATGGACAAAATATGATCACCTTTACGTTCTCTACAAGAGTGCTAGGGAAGCAACAGGTTCGCTATTGACATATATGTGTAAATTCTGAGGTACTCTTTATCAGTTTTTACTGTTAAATAAATTTTTAACTCGTGCATTTTGTTTCAACAGGTTGATGCTCGAATATATTTATGGAAGTGGAACACTCGAATAGTTGTGTCAGATGTAGATGGCACCATTACCAAGTAAATACTAAATATGCATATACTCAGTTCTCTAGTTCTAAACTTACCAATACGGAATGGTAATTGTTCTTAAGCATTTTATTGTAGTTTTAAAAAACTAATATTATTTAGCAAACATAATGGGTTAGGGAATGATGTTTTATGAATATAAAGTCCCGGCAAAGCAGGCAATTAATTTTTGGAAGACTGTTTAAGAAGCTGTTGTAGTCCTCTCCTTGCTGTGTGCTTTACGGAGATGCATAATTAAACTTATTCTGTGTATATTTCTATTTTCAGTTGGTAAGCATGTGGATAAAATTGGTTAAAGTAGTTAATATTGAGCTTAATATGGTATAACATAAGCAAATGAAACAAAGACCCTTCCTCCTCAGCTCATTCTTGCTACATGGTTGGTCACTACAAAATCAGTGTTGCACTAATCACGATTATATCATAAAATCGCGAGTTTTTGAAATCGGCGATATTATCGGCTGATAAATACATGTATTTTTTTTCAGCGTTTTTATGAAAAAATCGCGATTTTTTCGTAAAAATCGAAATAATAATAATAATAATAATAATATATTTTTTTTTATGAGGAGGAGGAGGTGACACAACCTACCCAAGCTACCCTCCTCACCAGTAGAGGACGTGGTCTACCTCCTGTAGCTCCTAGTTCTTCAGCTTCTAGAGCACAGCAGAGTCCACTGCCAACTCCACTGACATCTACATCTAGAGGGGCAAAGGAAATCAGTAGTACTAGACTTTAGTTATTTGGTTCATTTCATTGTATATGACATTATACTCATGATATGAGATACATTATTATATTTTTTGTTGATATTTTGAGGCTGAGTTGGGAGTCATGAGTCAGGGCTTACTATTCAGGACATGATTTCACTGTTATGTGTGATGTGGCACTAGAAATGATATTAAACATCTTATATATTAGTTCTTTTATCATATTTATGTGTCAATGTATTTATTTTATGTTGTAGATGCTTTAGATATTAAAAAATTGAAAAAAAAATGAATATTTTTGTGTGTTACCATTTTTTCCGATATTTTCCCTGTGCCGATTTAATCCCGATAACAATTAATGCAACATTGTAACATATTACAGATCAGATGTGTTGGGCCAGTTCATGCCTTTGGTTGGAAAAGATTGGACACAATCAGGCGTAGCACACCTTTTCTCCGCCATCAAGGTATGTTTCTCATGTTTATTTTGGTTTGTGACTTACTCTTGGTTTTCCATGTTCATGTGATGAATGTTTGCCACCATGTTAAGCTAAATTCTAAAAGTGATTTTCGAATATAATATGTGTTTCTTTAGAAAGCAATCGTTAGTTTTTTCATGATGTTGGTGTGCACTAACTAAATAGGGTATATCTTATTCTTGGTCAAGCTGTTTATAACTTAATGTTGACAGGTCTAGGTATTTCTAGGACTAGTATGTAAAATAGAATAAAGCTTTTGACTTGCATCTTCAACTAATTTCTGTTGAATCTGTTTAGGACAGAGCATTGACAAGTTTAAGTAGAGGAGTAAGTTTCATCTTAAGAAACTTATTTTTGAAGTACAAAAAACTGAAGAGAAATTTGTACCAGCACTGCTACTGAACTGAAGGAATGGGAAAAATGGATTCCTAATCTAACAATGAATTAATATTGCAAATAATGGAAATTCATATAATAATTCAACTTACTGTTTTGAACCCCTTAATGCAATACTGGGAAGAGAAGTGTTACCACCTGAAAATGCAAGTAATAAGCAGCTTGACCAAGAATAAGAATGTGAACTTTGGATAATGGTATGAGTCATTTGAGAGTGTTGCTGAAGATCCATGTGTTTACCTTTTGTTTCACACGTTGTGGGATATTCATGTATTTTGAGGTACATTTTGTTGTCGTGTTCACTTATTTGGTGGCAAGGATGCACATGTAGTAGACATTAATCTTTTGGCACACTTATCTACATATTTTCATGCATATTTCTCCATTGTAAGGTACCTTTGAGGCGTCTTCCACAGTTTTCAAGGCAAAAGTTACATATTTGAATACACTTCTCACCGCTTGGGTTCATCTCACATCATATGAGGCATTTCTACATACATTGAGACACGACTGATCATTCTTGTGGGCTTTGGGCATCATCTACAAGTAAATAGAGAGGTTTCCAAAGAATGCCCTTCATGAAGATTGATATGTGTCACCTAGAACCCTCTCAAGACTCATAGTGGTCAAAGAATCTTCATGGAAGGAATGCCTATCATTTTGAAGAATATATGGGAGTTTTCATTTCATAATCAAGTCACATGGGCAAAAGAAGAGCAATGCCCTAGTCAAGAAGATGTCACGTAGCATTCATATCACACGTAGCAAGGAGAACATTTGTGATGAGTGTGCCATTTATAAACATCTAGAATGACTCCTTTATGTCCTGTTTCCAAAGAATAATAGATATCTTTTGACAGAGTTCCCAAATTGATGCTAGATTGATGCCATTAGATGTAGAATAGCTAAGGCATTTGTGAATTGCTGTCATAATAGAGAGTGGGATGATTATTGAGGGAGTAATGGTGATTTCAAATTTGCCATCTAAAAACCCTAGCCACATTTGACCATTCTAATGGAGCGCTCCACCTTTTTTTGAGTTCTATTGCTATTTTAGGAGGAGGAGGTGGCACATGCGTCAACAAAGTCTAAATTGAGCCCTATTTTGTGCATATTTCCACCATTCATGAGCATTGCCTAACTTGAAGGATACTTCTAAACCTTCTTTGTGTACTTCAATAAAATTATTTTTAGAAGGTTAATGGATCTAGAACAATGTTACCAGACTTGGAATCGGCAATAAATCGGCAAGGCAAAAGAGCAAAGAGTTTTAATCAAATCGAGAAAAAACCGGTGAATTCAATAAATAAAGATATACACATATATTTAAAAAAACAAAAGAAAAAAAGAAAAGAAAAGAAAAAGAAAAAGAAAACCAACATTTTTCATTGATATTCAATAAAGTCATTCATTGATATTCAATAAAGCCATGTCCAAACAATCCATAATATCAATAGATGTCCAAAATATCATGAGTGAATAAGTATCTCATATATGTTGAGTCCAAACACGATCCAAAGTACTGAGTCTTGACTCCTAACCAGTGAATACATAGAACCAAAAGCATCTGCTTATAGAAGTTTATAAAATACTGCATACTAATTAGTAAAAAAACAGTATCTGAAATCTCTTGATTGTTGTTGAAATGATATGATAATGTTTTGCTACTGAAATCTCTGACAGAGCACACGCTGAAGCTAACGCTAGAGCACACTACACACTATGCCTCTATTACGCATAGTAAACTGAAACTAAAACCATGCCTCTACTACCTTCTCAGCGTATGAATTGCCAGGTCTGAGCAATGAGAAGTAAGTTTCAGGCCGACGTTTAATTTTTAACCTAACTAAAACACGTGGCGAACAATGCAACAACCCTGAATGTTAAAACCCGTGCTCATCGAGTAGAGGGCTGAAAATCACCTCAGTCGCCTAAATCACAATTAATCCGTGAGTCACGAGTCAAACTCGGTCAACACATGTTTGACTCGCCCATAGTTGAATCGGATCGTTTGAGGGAAGAGTAGAGTTTGACTCGTGATTAATTGTGAGTGATCGGAGATTCATGTTTTACTGATCTAGAATTACTGAATCACACTTTATTGTAAAAGGTTAGAGGTGAAGTTCTATAAAAGGAAGAGAGCTCTCATTTGCAAGTTTGTGAAATCATGCTTGGATGAATGGGATTTCCCTTTTAAGCCTAGTTGAAGATCTCTTTTGAGGAAGAAGTTAAGGGTCAAACTCAATGCAATGTTTCTCCATTTCTCCTTTCTCTTGCATGGATAGCTATGGTTTTGCAAGGATTGACATTATATTTTGATGCTGAAATAATCTTTGTAGAAGGGCATTATTGCTCCAATAAGAGTATGTCAGGGTTGAGGTAAAATCCTTCCTAACTCTTGATGTAGGTTTGGATTAATTGAAGGTATTTGCTGCTAGAATTTTCTGTTATAACTAAGAAAGAAAATGAAACATGTTACATTATAGCTCTTTGATCTCATGATGCAATCAGATTTGAAGATATGATATTTTGTTGGTTGATCATTCAATTAGAAGTTTTTCAAACCCAATCTACTTCATCTAGAATTTCATATGCAATCTACGACATCTATGATTTCATATGTGGTGATTTCTCTATTCTTCATGGTAGCACATTATTAATTTGTAGTGATCTTGTGACAATGCATCTTAAACAAGGGCCCTTAATTATTCTTAGTCTGGAAATTTGTTTTGGACCAGTAATAACATATCTATTCATCTCTTGATTGTGTCTTCTCCATCATACTTGAGCCTTCTTCCCCTTTAATCTTGATGCCATCTCCTAATGGATAGATGTTGGTTGGGATAGTCCACCACCACTTTATTGTCATGTCCCCATTTTTATTCTTCTTCATAGTACAACCAGGGTGGATTTCCAAGACAGGGGATGGCCAGGTCAGTGGAACAGGTTTATGTCACAATGGTCTCGATGGAGTTTTGAAGAGTTTTCATGGGATTTGATGGCATTCGCTTGGCATATTCCATCATCAACATAGTTTGCCTTTTGTTCTGTTGCATTTTGACAACTTTCAAAAATCAGCATTATTATTGGGCATAACTTAATTAATTATGCTCGAGGTGGCATTCCGGGGAGATTAATTGATGGAACACGTCAGTGTAATAGCTTGTTGGAACTGAAACGATGAGATCTATATGATGAGATTTTTGGATGTGAGTTTTAGTGATCTGAGGAGACATGGTGGCCAATTTACCCTTTTCTCGCATTAAAAAGAATATTTTAATAAAAGAGGGAAAAGTGCTCCATGATTAAAATAATAATAAAATAAAAGGTTCTAGAGGGGTCCATTAGATCTATGAAAGAGGAGGAGACCAATGGAGATGATATTGTTTCTTGTATGAGAGGATGAGAATGTGGTTCTCTACTCCATTGGTAGCCCGAGGACAAAAACTCTCGGGTGATTTAGAGAGATTGGGTGAGCACCCATCTCCCCTTGGTGGATTCATTCAGAATCCACAGGTGTAGTGATTGTTTTTCTGTTTTAGTTTGGACACTGGAGGGTCATTCCCAGCTATTGTATTGGCATCTATCTATATATTATAAAGCTGGATTTTGGTTGCTACATTTTTCATTGTTCCTCATGTTGTGATTTTTAATGAGATTTTATGCAATTTGTGGGTTTATGGTTTCAGTGAAATTTCTGGTGTTTTGGTTTCCATGGCAATTCCTGTTAAGTGCTAGATAATTTGATTTGAAGGTTTTGTTACAAATTTCCTTCGTTTGGGACATTACAGTGGTATTAGAGCTTTGGTCTTGGCTAAGCTTGCGGGTTTTCAGTTGCAACGACTTTTTTATAGTAAAATGTCCTACAAATTGTTGCAAAAACATTAAAAGTTCAACAAGTTGACAAAGTGAGCCATTCGACTTTTAATAAAAATCGTGGCACATATTTTAAGTTGGGGGCTGACCAACTCTGTTGATGGGCAAATCATTATGTGAGGTCCAAATATATTTTTATCAAAATTTTAATAGAGGCCATGGATATAATTGAAGAGGTTAATTATTTAGAGTGCCATTCAAAATCTATTGTTCTGTAGGTGCTGGAAATTGAAATTTCTCCGAGGGTGTCGAATCACTGGGTGGAAGAATGTTGAAATTTATAGCCATTGTGGAGTTTGGGCCGCAATTCTGCACTGGAGTCGAGCCGAATCAGTTAAGCCTGTGGATAATTGCAGAAGGTTATTAACCCATCTGAAGTATTCTGGGCACAGTGGTGGCATATTCTTGCTGAAATTGAGCTCCTGGGCATATGAAGAGGCCACATTCCCTTCAGATTGTGGGCGGTGTCCCAGTGAACCATGCCAGATTTAAGAAGGCTGAGTCCTGAGTGTGAAGGGGTTGTTTTTCCTAGCAAGACAGGGGACGAAAATCTCATCCTTTGGACATGAAAGATCAAAAGTCAACTTGTTGAGGTCGAGCTACAATACTTTGTGAATCGATTACTCTTGTGAAAAAGGATGAGTTCGCTTCATATTTGTTGTTGGTCACAGCTCTTGTTTGCTGGATCGAAATCTGAGCCTAACAGGGTTCAGTCTACAACCAATAAAGAAAATACCTGTATTAGATTTGTGGGCAGAGTTACTGTTACATGTTTGGAACGAGATTCCTTTGTTTCTGAGAGCTGGTACCCACTAAATATAGACCCATTTTTTGGGTATACGCTGGAGTTTGGACGAGTTTGTACTTACAGCTGGGTCGATTCCTGAGTCTTCACTGCTGGATCTTGCCATAGGAAGCTGATACATATGACTGCTTCCAACTTGGAAGGGGCATCAACATTGTATTAAGGGATGAGTTCACTATGCTATTGGACCGAGTTATCACTTAATTTTAGCAATGCGTAACTACTATTGTTGGCCATCAATTCTCTATTCAAGCTGGACGTGTTTCTTGGACTAAATAGAGGCTGAGCTTATAGAGTTTGGGGCCCACAAATCCCTGGTCAGAGGTCGAGTTTTTCACTTTGTTAGAGGATTGAATCTCTCTTGGTATCACAGAGATGGATTGCCACACTAAGGTGCTGTGTATCGGTACCCTTGACGGCTGAGATCTATGCACTTGAAGAGCCGTGAACTTCACCCCTTGAGAAGGGTCGAACCTCAAACATTTGCTGAAGCTGCGGTCTGTTTGTTTTGAGGCCAAGCCACTCTTGTACGAGTTGGTCAAGTCTACCTACTATCACTCTTCTGCTGGAAGATTCAGTACATAGTCATAGGGATGAATTGTTGGTATCTTGGGACTGATATTCCAGTGAAGTCCATTGCCGAAGCTGCCCATTAAGTAGCACAAGTGCTGAACCTTTATCGCTGAAGTAAACACTGTGCTGAAGCTTCCTTGACAGCATGATAACAACACTCCAGAGCTGTACGGAAGGAGTTGTGCATTGTTACCATAAGGACAAAGTGCTGATGCTTGTTTCGTTGGAGAATAGTCAGTGATTTGAACTCATTCGAGTGACTGTTCAACCTCTATATTTGTTCCAGATTACATTTCCTTGCTGATATTTGCCTTGCTGGAGTTGCCCACTAGCCAATATTCTTAGAAGAGGCAAGTTGTTGCAAGAAGGAGCTGATTTATTGATGAATGAACACAAATACTCTCTCTCTGAAAGGTTCTGTTATGCAAACCACATCTACACTAACCAGGTTCCACTGTATCTGTTTTGTTCTTAGTTATTTATTTTTCTGCTATGAAAATGTTAGAAATATTGGACGTTGTTGAACGTATGCTTCATACTCTGGACTGATATTCAGAAACAAAAGAGCCTTTGAATATTTGAACCTGTGTGCTCATTCTCATAGCCCCTTATTATTTGAAATAGAAAGGCTTACAACTACATCATTGTTGGACAAATTAATAATACATAGAGTTGCCTACATTTGGGGATAGGCCTGTAGCAGCATTTAGAAGGAACCAAATTGGTTGTCAAGCTCAGTTTGGATCAGATTACTTTCCCAGGTGTCAAAGAAGTTTCTAATATTTTTGGAAACATATGCTTGAAGAAGTAGATATTGTACACTCTATTTGCTTGGTACACTACAGTAGCCACTATGGATGATTGGGTCAAAGCCTTCATAAACACCTTTATTAACAGTTCATCACTTGATTCCATGAGCCAAAGAAGAAAACCAAACAACAAAGTTTTTTCAAAAAGGGTACATGCTATCTTACAGCTGGAGCAAATAAGGGATTTGCAAAAGGAATAGGAGGTAGGAAATTGGGTTTATGCACTTGGATCAGACTTGAAAGACGTGAAGGTGACTGAAAAAGCCCTCTCTTATTTGAAGAAATTGGATTCACATCTTTCCAAAGTGAGCCAATCTGATTTGAGGGTTCTAAATTGGGCACTCAAACCAACAATGCTGGCCTTGATTTAGCACAGATTCTTGGAGCACACTTTTGAAGAGGTTAGACATATATTTGCCTCCTGCCTCAGTAGTATCATAATGTTGACTACACCTACCCCTCTTTACAATGATGGCATTATGAGGAGAGTCTTTACGCTGATACTAGGGGCCTTTCAGGACTTGGATAATAGCGAGGGCCCTACCTGTGGGAAGAAGCTAGAGATTCTAGAAGTTATCGCCATGGTTAGAACATACAACATCATGTTTGATTTGGAGTGTGATGACTTGATTCTCCAAATGTTTCAATGCTTCTTCAGCATTAGGAAACATCATTTTGACACGGTCATAACACATGCAATCCATTTTATCTTCATGTATGGGAGGTCGCGATGACATTTGCAGGGAGTTACAGTCTAGATTGTTGGCCATTTGGAGGAAGGGGCAGTTGGTCTCACCTGCTGCTTATGAACTAGCCAAAAGGTTGGTTAAGTAGAACATAAAACTGTTCAGGAGACAGTTGGTAGAGGGGGAATTGCGGAAGATTTGTAGTGACCAACCGTGTAGCAGGAATGAGCTGAGGAGGAAGGGTCTTTGCTTCATTTGCAAAGAGCGTTGGGGACCTGACCACTCATGTTCGAGTGACACCGAGGAGATGACAGGGGTAGAGGAGGAGGAGATTCCTTCCAACTTTTAGGATGAGGATTCTTCTTTGGATGAGTCCATGGGGTCATACGAGTATGCCTATGGGGAGAATGAGCAGTCATGTGGAGTTGTTAACAACAAGCTAGTTTTATATCCCGGTGTGTATGATGAGCAATCAGTGGATCCTATGGGAGACATTCAGGGTGATGAGTCACCAGTGATGATTTAGGATGGAGAGCACATAAAGGAGCACGAGTCAGCCGAGGAGGATGTTATACACAGTATGCATGATGAGCCTTTTGTGGAGAGTTAGCTGGAGGATCATATTGAGCCCGCGATGGAGGAGGATGAGCAATCATCCTTGGGGTTATCCATTGATGAGGAGTAGACAGATGTACAGACAACTAACCAGGTGGTAGTATTTACAGACATTTGTCCTCAGGAGGTGCTGGAGTTTGACAGGACAACTTTGTAGGAGATTGGTGGACTGGAGGAGCGTGGAGATCCCTATCAGACGAGGGAGATGTCAGTGCATCCATCTTTGGGTCAACTCGTCGATGAGGTGCAAATAGATGTAGTGGCAGCGAACGAAGCTGCAACATTCTCAGGTAGCAGCCCTCTTCAGGAGTACATAGATAGAGCTTGCAACACAGTTTGGCCACTTGTACCCATTAGAGGGAGAGAGGTAAGACTTTTCCGATGGATATTGCTGACCAACTAGGTAGGGCAGCATGAGTTGAGCATGGACCAGCATCAACATAGTAGACTTGTTCCTTACACAGGAGTCCATGCCATAGATTGTGGCGGGAGATCATGAGTTGGTATCCTATTGATGGAGTATCATTCTTAGTCGAGAACAATGTACTGCAGGAGCTCTTAGAGGTGAGGGATATTAAATGCTCTAGTCAACAGCAGAAGGTGGGTTGGCCACTCATCAGTATCTCAACGCAGCATCAATATGGTGAGACTGACCTTGGGGTATGCCAAGGATAGGATTGGATTGGAGAGAGGTGATGAGCTGGTACACAGTTGGTGGGGCAACATTCACAACCAGAGCTACAACACAATAAGAACCATCGAGCATTAGTGCTCCTTCTTGGTGGCATTGGGATCCCGGTGGATTTATTGGCAGCAGGTTGAGTCAGAGATGGACATGTTATCCAGGTATTGGAGGATCTAGTCATGTTTCGATAGCTTGGAGACGTGACATGGACCAGTGGTTCGTATGGGATTCGGGCATTGGGTCTCAGTGGCGTTAGGCCACCAGATTGGTCCATAGATTTGGATTGCTTGAGGGCAAGCAATCTCGGGGCGGGATGACTGTCATGTCCCCATTTTTATTCTTCTTTATATTACAAGGGTGGATTTCCAAGATAGGGGATGGCTAGGTCAATGGAACAGGTTTATGTCACAGGGGTCCTGATGGAGTTTTGAGGAGATTTTATGGGATTTGATGGCATTCGCTTTGCATATTGCATCATCAACATAGTTTGCCTTTCGTTTCGTTGCATTCCGACAACTTTCAAAAATCAACATTATTATTGGGCATAACTTAATTAATTATGCTCAAGGTGGCATTCCGGGAGATTAATTGATGGAACACCTCGTGTAATAGCTTGTTAGAACTGGAACGATGAGATCTACATGATGGGATTTTTGGATGTGAGTTTCAGTGACCTGAGGAGACATGGTGGCCAATTTACTTTTTCCCCGCATTAAAAAGAATATTTTAATGAAAAAGGGAAAAATGCTCCATGATTAAAATAATATTAAAATAAAGGTTCTAGAGGGGTCCATCAGATCTATAAAAGAGGAGGAGGAGGCCATTGGAAGACATCTTGGAGTTGATATTGTTTCTTGTATGAGAGGTTGAGAATGTGGTTGTCTACCCATTGGTGATCCGGATTTAAACAAGAATGCAACAAAATACAGAGATAACCATATACACAAAGATGCAGCGGAAATAATTTTTCATTTCATTAATGTAAAATACTGAAATATGCTTACAAACAGAAATGGAAATAAACCAGCTAGGGCGATGGTAGCTTATCTCTAAGAAGAGATGTGGCGGCTACATGCCTCTGAACTGTGTTACAATGAGGCTCAAAGCCCTATTTATTGTTGAGAAACAATGAAAAACCTTTAAAATCCCAAAACCTAACCCTAGAAGATGAAATGCCGAATTGTGGGCCCCGTTTTGGCTAAGTTGGTACATCAACTTCCCGGGGTTGTAACTTTGGCACCCGATCTCCATTTGACATGTACAATAGCTCCTTAGAAAGATCTATCCGAGCACTACAACTTTGGGAAGAGCAACATCGGTCCATGGACCCATGTTGCTTCCAGATTTCCCAAAAAACTTCGTTTAGGGCCTCAAAACGGCTTCGGAATATTAGGACCCAAAAAACTGCTAAAAATAGTAAATTGTGCTACAATTACGGAAACTGAAAAACTGAAAGAGACAGTTGTGGGGGTCGAAATGAGATAGGTGGGTGGCCACCAACATCCACCTGGATCATTCCTTCCCCCTTAGGAAGCAATGGTCCCCATTGCATTGAGTTCCTCCATCTGCTAAACTTGGTCCCTGGCGAGCTGATTTGCAATCTCGGATGTGTCCAGTAATGGTGGGAAGCATGGTTGAGGGCCGTACACATTGAACACTTGGTGCAGGCGAAGGAATGGAGGAATGCTGTGCTCCAAAGCATTATTTCCCACAGCCTTAGTAATGGTGTAAGGACCATGTCAGCGTGGTCGGAGCTTCTGATGGGCTCTTGTAAGGCGTTCTTTCTGCAGATGCAACCAGACTCTGTTGCCCACCTGAAGCTTGTGTGGTATCCCTATGGGTGAGGAGAAGTTGTTCCTGTGTTCTGTCATGACCATATTCCTTTGCTGCTGCTCTGTGTGGAGGAACCCTTCGCGGGGGTCATGGATGTGGTGACGATCTTCCCCTTACTTTGGGTGCGAATCAGACAGAAAATGAATTTCCTAGTCTGGGAGATGAGCTTGCTGCCTTTCTTAGTAAAGACCAAAGAGGTGGCGGTAGGTGGGGCTACCTTTTGTATCTTGTATAATGAATTATTCAAAGAAATAATGATAACGCAAGGCCTTGACTCATACATAGCGTGTTGCCTCCACAAGTATGGCTGGCCTAATAGTACATCACAAACATCCAGAGGTGTAACATCACACAATACTTCGTCTGTGAAGGGCTTGATGCTGTAGGGAAGGCGACACTGTTGGTGAACTTTGAGATCTCGTCCTTCGTGAAGCCACCCAATACTGTATAGCTGCAGGTGTGGTGTAGTTGGTAGGCCCAACTGCTTCACGACCTCTGCTGAAATGAGCTTCTTTTGGTTGCCACTATCGACAATGAATTGCAGCGGCGAACCCTTCACCCACATCTGTGAGTGGAAAAGATGTTCCCCCTCCTGTGAATCTTCGGGCTCATTCTTCTGGATCTTGGCGGTGGCAACAGTGACGCTGGGCTTCGCATCAATGATCTGCTTCTCTTTGCCATTCCCCTTGTCGGGTTTTGATTCAGGGTCAGAACATGCATCTGATTCTGAAGCCTTGAACTTGGCCACCAGCGACTGCTTGGTCCGACACTCACTTGTGTTGTGAGTGGGGTTCTTGTGGAACTCACACCACTTTCCTGTGTCCTTTTTCGACTTCGTGGTGTTGTTCTTTTCTTGCGGCTTCAACGGGTTGTCTTGGGTCACCTCGCCTTGCCTTTGTCCTTTGGTCTTCGTATTCGCAGATCCAAAGTCTCGCTTCTTCTGTTTGAAATTTTGCTTGATTTTGACAGCGTATTGGTATGCCATGTCGAGCGAGGAGATGTTCAGGAACTCCATCTCTTCTTGGATGTATCTGTGTAGGCAACTGTGGTATTTGAGTACCAGATGCAGATTAGAATCTTTGATACCCAACTGTGTGCGAAGGTATGAAAAATGTTGGTGAACTCTGACACATCTTGGTCCCTTCCCTGTTGCAGCGTGGTCCACTTTATGTATTTGTCCTCGTAGCTTTTGACTGGGTAGTACTGCTCCTTGATGGCATCCTAGAACGAATCCCAAGTGGGTGCGGCTGAAAATAGTGAGCCTGTGCTTTCATTCTTCTGCTCGCAGTAGGTTTCCCACCAGTCCTTGACGTGGGGGGCTGCTTTGAGAAGAGTGAAAACAATCTTTTCCGGACTCGAAAATTCATGAATAGAAAAATACCCTTCTAGTAGATTTAACCATTTATCTACAACATCCACGTCTATTTGACCCTCAAATATGGGGATTTCGAAATTAACTTGTACCTTAAACGGTGTGGCATTTCCAGAGTAGCTGTTGGAAGCTGATGCGTCGCCTCTGGGTAGCCGCTGAAGGATCTGCGCAAAGCTGTCCATCATCGCGTTCCTTTATCGCTCAAGGGCTTCTTCGAGCAAGATTTTGATAGGATCTCCTGCCCCCTCGTCTTTCTTTTCATCCGCCATGGGAGGCTGCCGGGATTTGTGAGGCTCATCTTGCAAAGGTTCAACTAGTTCAAGCCCTAACTCCTTATATCCCGACCTTGTTAGGGACATGCAAAGAAAAATAGAGAAAAGCAGACCGCTCTGATACCACTGATCCGGATTTAAATAGGAACGCAACAAAATACAGAGATAACCATATACACAAAGATGCAACATAAATAAAATTTCATTTCATTAATGTAAAATTTTGAAATATGCTTACAAATAGAAATGGAAATAAACCAGCTAGGGCGATGGTAGCTTATCTCTGAGAAGAGATGTGGTGGCTACATGCCTTTGAACTGTGTTACAATGAGGCTCGAAGGTCTATTTATTATTGAGAAACAATAAAAAACCCTTAACATTCCAAAACCTAACCCTAGAAGATGAAACACCAAATTGTGGGCCCCGTTTTGGGTAAGTTGGTACATCAACTTCTTGGGGTTGTAACTTTGGCACCCAATCTCCGTTTTACGCATACAATAGCTCGTTAAAAAGATCTATCTGAACACTACAACTTTGGGAAGAGCAACATAGGTCCATGGACTGATGTTGCTCCCAGATTTCCCAAAAAACGTCGTTTAGGGCCTCAAAACGACTCCAGAAGTTCAGGACCTGAAAAATTGCTAAAAATAGTAAATTGTGCTACAATTGCGGAAACTGAAAAACTGAAAGAGACAGTTGTGGGGGTCCAAATGAGATAGGTGTGTGGCCACCAACATCCCACCTGGATCAATTGGTAGCCCTAGGATGAAAACCCTGGGGTGATTTTGGTTGCTACATTTTTCATTATTCCTCATGTGATTTTTAATGAGGTTTTATGCAATTTGTGGGTTTATGCTTGCAGTCAAATTTTTGGTGTTTGGTTTTTCATGGCAATTCTTGTTAAGTGCTAGATAATTTGATTTGAAGGGTTTGTTCCAAATTTCCTTCATTTGGGACATTACATTTATTACCTTAATCTAAAAGTATTTTCATGCTACAAACATGATTTTTATATCAAGCTTTGTAAGGATAAATTTATAGTTTTACTAGGGAATTCCTCTTTGTGTTAGAGAAGAGCCGCTCTTAACTAAGTGAAGAAATTTCAGCACCCACTTCGGTTATCAATTTTCCTTATCACTTTATGCATTTAGTGTTGAAATTTGGTACCGGAGGACAGGTGGTTCCCTTAGGCTTTGATCTTTGGCCTAGGGAAAAGTGTCCAAAAGATTTTAATTTTTCTCCTAAAGTGACTTTATAATTTTTATAAAGTTAAAATCTAATTTAAAGGTGACTTTAAGTGATAAAGTTACTAAGTCTAATTTTAAAGTGACTTTTATAAAGTCAATGAAAAATTAGAAAGGAAAAGTGACTTTGGAAATAAATGACTAA
>APFE030493610.1:0-14517 GCA_000404065.3 Pinus taeda | reverse complement strand
TGATTGTTGACAGCGGAAGTACCGATAACCTAGTAGCTGTAGAGATGGTGGAAAAATTGGGATTAAAGAGACTGAAACATCCCACCCCCTACAAGGTATCATGGTTGCAGAAGGGACATCAACTATTGGTTGATGAACAGTGCGAAGTAGAGTTTCAGATTGGGAAATATAAGGACAAAATCCTTTGTGATGTAATGCCAATGGATGTCTGCCATTTGTTGCTAGGACGACCTTGGCAGTTTGACAGAGGTGCAGTCCACGATGGGAAGACGAACTGTTACAAATTTGTGAAAGATGGGATCAAGCATACGCTTGTACCCATCAAGGAGGAAAACACAGCGGAAGCCAGTGGAGTGAAGGCACTGCTGTTAGGAGGAAAAGAATTCATAAAGCAGATTGAAGACAGCGAGATAAATTTTGCTGTCATAAGGAGACCAAGGACAGTGGTACTCCACACATAGGTTTCAGATTTACCAGAGGACGTTCAGAGGTTGCTACAAGATTTTGGAGACATTGTGGTGGATGATCTTCCGGATGAGTTGCCACCTAGAAGGGGTATTAGTCATTGCATCGACTTTATACCAGGGGCGAGTCTGCCAAACAAAGCAGCCTACCGTATGAGTCCCAAGGACCATGAAGAAATTAGAAAGCAGGTCCAAGAATTGTTGGACAAGGGCTTGATTCGGGAAAGCATGAGTCCTTGTGCAGTACCCACTGTTTTGGCTCCCAAGAAAGGTGGGGAATGGAGGATGTGTACAGATTCCAGGGCTATTAACAAGATTACCGTTAGATACAGGTTTCCTTTACCAAGGATGGATGATATGATGGATTGCCTAAGTGGAGCGACCTACTTTTCAAAGATTGATCTGAAAAGCGGGTATCACCAGATCAGGATTCGTGAGGGAGATGAATGGAAAACTGCGTTCAAAACAAATGAAGGTTTGTATGAATGGCTGGTGATGCCATTTGGGCTGAGTAACGCTCCCAGCACATTCATGCGATTGATGAATGAGGTGCTGAAAGAATTCAACGGTAAGTTTGTTATAGTTTACTTGGATGATATTTTGATATTCAGTAAAACGAAGGAGGAGCATTACAGACATTTACAGAGCGTGTTAAGAAAATTACAGCAAAACAAGCTGTTAATCAACTTGAAGAAATGTACCTTTTTTCAGAAGGAACTGATATATCTGGGTTTTGTTATTGCGGAGAATGAATTAAAGATGGACCCAGAGAATGTGGCAGCTATAGTTAGCTGGCCCTCTCCGAAGAGTTTGTTTGACGTGCGAAGTTTCCATGGACTTGCCAGTTTCTACAGGAAGTTCATTAGGAATTTCAGCGAGATTTGCGCTCCCATGTTAGACACGATTAAAAAAGTGAATCAACCTTTTCACTGGACAGCAGCAGCAGAAAATAGCTTTCAGATCTTAAAGAAAAAGATTACTGAAAGACCCATATTGAGACTGCCAGATTTCAACAAACTTTTTCAAGTTCGTTGTGACGCCAGTGGTACAGCCATTGGAGCAGTTCTCAGCCAGGAGGACAGACCAGTTGCTTACTTCAGCGAGAAGCTAAACGAGAGCAGACAGAAGTACTCGACCTATGACAAAGAATTCTACGCCATTGTGCAGGCTTTAAAGCATTGGCGGCATTATTTACTAGGTAACGAATTTGTCTTATTTTCTGATAATTCTGCGTTATAGTATATCATGCAACAGCATAAACTAAACCATAAGCATGCAGCCTGGGTTGAGTATCTGCAAAGTTTCACTTTTGTACTGAAGCATATTAGTGGGCAGTCGAATAAAGTAGCAGACGCACTCAGTAGGAGAACATTACTGTTGCAGGAGAGCACCATGCAAATCTTAGGATTTGAACACTTGAAAGAGCTGTATCCGACGGACGGCGAGTTTATGGAAGCCTATGAGGCTTGTCAAAACCCGTTATTGCGAAATGACAGCAGATGGCTGGACTATAACGTTCAGGAGGGTTTGCTGTTCAAAGGGGGACAGTTATGTGTTCCAAATTGTTCTATGCGAGACAATATTATACAGGAAAAACATAGCGGAGGATTGGCAGGACACTTTGGAATTGACAAAACTATCGCACAGGTACAGCACTTCTATTTTTGGCCTAAGATGCAGAGGGATGTACAGAGATATGTGGCTAGGTGCAGAACTTGTCAATTGGCAAAAGGTCACAGTCAAAACACTGGCCTTTACATGCCATTACCCGTCCCTAGTCGACCGTGGGATTCGGTCAGTATGGACTTTGTGCTAGGATTACCAAAAACCCAGCGCGGTTTTGATTCGGTGATGGTTGTAGTCGACCGGTTTTCAAAGATGGCACACTTTGTACCGTGCAGAAAAACCAGTGACGCTACCTACATAGCGCACCTTTTCTTCACAGAGATTGTACGGTTACATGGACTACCACGAAGCATCATTTCTGACAGAGATGTCAAATTTACTGGTCATTTCTGGAGGACCTTATGGAAGAAGCTAGACACTCAGTTGCAGTTCAGCTCCGCCTACCATCCACAGACAGACGGACAGACGGAGGTAGTGAACAGGAGTCTGGGGAATTTGCTCAGAAGTTTAACAGGTGAAAATTCTCGTACCTGGGATCGTGTGTTAGCACAGGCAGAATTTGCATATAATGATTCTCCCAACCGTAGCACAGGCTACAGTCCTTTCCAAATACTGTATGGCATGCACCCGCGAGGAGTGCACGAATTACGAGATTTGGGTACAATGGAGAAGCGGAGTGCTGATGGGGAAGATTTCGCCCAAGCTATGAGCAAACTACATGAACAGGTAAAACTCAAATTACAGGACAGCGGCCAGAAGTACAAACAGCGAGCTGATACCAAACGCAGGGAAGTACAGTTTAATGTCGGGGATGAAGTACTCGCGTATTTACGCAAGGAGCGATTTCCTAAGCGAGCGTACAGCAAGCTAAAGTTCAAGAAAATCGGACCCTGCAAGATCATTCGCAAATTTTCTGCGAACGCTTACGAGATACAGTTGCCACCAGGGATTGGTATTTCCCCTATCTTTAATGTGGCAGATCTGTTCCCTTATATTGCAGGTTCAGCAGATGAAGCGGCGGCAGGGACACCACGGGACACCCAGTTGAAGGGAGATGCATGGACGAGACAGTTGCCGATGGCACCACCCGTCGAAATTGAGGGGATTTTGGACACAGAGGTAGCAAAGCGCACACGGAGGAAAGAGTATTTGAGATATTTGGTCAAATGGAGGAACCGTCCAGTAGAGGACAGTTCATGGTTGACGGAGACACAAATCCAGAAGGCAGGCTACTCTGTTAAAGACCTCATGGAACGGAGCCATGACTTTTCGTCACCCCGGGAGCCTGATGCAGGAGCATCCAGCTCCGAGGAGACTTAAAAGGCTAACAGTCTCACGAAGAATTCAGAAACAAATGGTCGTTCGTTTTAACTAGACAAGTGTTGGGCTTGTCGGTCATTTGATTTTAATTTTACTTTAGTTTTTATTTATTTTATCTGTTACAGTTGTTTAGGAGACTGATTACAGGACAATTAACTAAATTAGTTCTTTACAGTTGTAGCAGTTGGAATTAGTTTCATAACTGGCAAAATAGTTACTTTCTGTTAAAGTAGTTTTACCAAGAACAGTTGAAAACATTTCATTTAAAAACAGGAGGGACATCATTGTACGGGTTCTCTCCCCCGAAAAAGGAAAATCGAGCAAAGCATTAATCTTTGTTTTATCAGAAAAACAACATTCATTTGATTTCCATTCATTACTGTATAATCGAATTACAAGATTAGTTACTGCCATCAGACTTACAAGCATAGAGTATTCTTTTATTATAGAGCGTGCCATCGTGTGTGAAAACGTGTTAACAGCAACGACACTATAGAAGAAGTAGACGAACAAGGCGACTCAAGTACAGGCGGAAGACCGAAGTCGACTTGAGCCATAGAACGAGAACGAGAAACAGCGAAGGGTCCTAGAAGTAACCCACAGACACAAGGTTACATTCGGTAACGAAAACAATCTACAGGTATTTTTTTTAGAACTCGACGAAACCTCCTAAAATTGAATATATATGGAACGATAATTACAGTCCAGAACAAAAGCACATTGTAAGTTCTTTTTGCACATACAGTATCATCGAACATTTAAAAGCAGAGATATACAATTCCATATATTATTGTTAACGAATAGACAAGAGCCGAGCGACACATTCACTGTAGGGAAAGAGCCCATTAAATTTATTGATCAGAGTATATAGGTTACAGACAGAGGTTCACTGTTGAACCAATAATACACAGTGGCATACACAGCAGAGCCATTTCAAATCACAATCGACCAAACAGGAAGCCGAGGGTTTGTAGGACCGAACACGAAGCAACAGAAGGAGGGCTCGAAAATTGTCATAGAACCCTCTCTTAAAATCGACAGAATACTCAGACGTGTCTAACAACTTCCAAGATCAAAAACGAAGGGTTACAGCAGAGCTGTCCGAGAAGACCATAACGGAAAGCTAGTAACCAAAAAGGGTTCCTAAATAACAGAACACGAAAGCGAGGAAAGCTTAGCCGAGAGGGATACCACCTCCACAAGACCGGACTTGACCATTACAGGACCTAACAGACTTAAAACATAAATAGTCAAATGCATATCTACAGAACGGAACAGAGCTACCCGTGACTGAAGCAGCGAAATCACCAACAGGGCCGCAGAATAACCTCAACCATAGAGCGTTACAGGTGGATACCTGTCATTAAAAAAAACGACCAAACAATGTTAGAATCGAAAACACATTCGTAAGCCGAAGAAACCAGGAAACGACAAAGCAAGGGTTTGATTAAAGGTTACCTGAGAGTAAGGGAGGATTGCAAAACAACCAGAGAACAACCATAACCTGCTGACAGTGGCAAGCAGGGGTTAGAAACGAAACCAGAAAAACCCAGAATCTCCAACATGAAAAGTAAACTTACCATGTGACCAGGAGGAGCGTGGAATGATGGTGCGAGCCTGCCATTGAGAAAACGAACCAGTCAAGTTAATTTGAGGAGCATAGCCAACGAGAATGCAAAAATCGAAAATCACGACATATACCAAAAATTCCATATAAATACCATTAAAAACAGGAGGAAAAACGTTGCAGGTCCCGAAGGCGTTCATCCACAGCCTCAAAACACTACTAAACCACAGTAGTTTCGTCACTGTACAGCGAGAACAGAACCTGAGGTTTTTCACAGGCGCGGACCGAACTCTCCAGGCACAAAGGAATGAGAACAATGGCAAAGTGAAGCGCGGCAGCGAGAACAAAAGTCGAGGTAACCGGCCAGCGTGGGTCATTAACCGGAGAAGCCGGGACAAACCCTAAACCCTGCCCTCGAGGCATCGTACCGTTGATATTAATTCAACATTAAAAGTCATACCAGCCACAGAATAAAACAGGACAGGTGCAAGCATACGGCGGGAGCCGTCAACAAGGGACTATAAGTTGAAAGACCTTGACAGGGGTGGAGGAAGCCATGGAGTCTAGAAGAAAAGACTAGGGAGGTGATTGAAATTGGATAGAGGCAAAGGAGAAGAGAAATATAAGTGCATTCAAAGATAATAGCTGACTAAAGAGAAGCCAGAAAAAGCAAGAATATGTGGAGAAAGCGATGAGGAACAAAGCAGATTATGGAGAGAAAATCCTAAAGCCATGAAGTATAAATAGAAATATGGAGAGATCACTTGCCAATCGGAGCCATGAGAAGTAATAATTCTCCTCACATAGTACCTTGGATATGCAAATACTACCTTCCCTTATGCCGAATGAAACCACCTCGCTGCTTGAATGCCAACATCCATGTGAAGTCACGAAGAAACATGGGAAAGCCAACGAAGACTAGAGCATTTGAAAATCATAAACCTCCATGAATTCACACCATATATATGACAAATATCTACCTAAATGCATGCATTAAATAGGCACCAAAAGTTGTTGTAATTGCCATCATAAGATCATAAATCGATAAGGTTTGTTATGTTAGTTTCATGGATGTTGTATCATAAATTTGTGGGGAAAGGTGGGGGGGAGGGGACACATTACCATGTTCTCACCCATGAATGCATGGTGTGATGGCAGCAATATGCCCCCCCACTTGTCACCTATCGAGCGCCCCATCTGAGGAGTATGGAATGTGAGAGTTGGTATCTAAAAAAAATTAATAAAATCTATAATCTGAGAGATGTATGGAGTTTGATACTTACATTTAAAAAATTAGGTTCAACACCCTCAATTATCCCTACTCTAATAAGATTGTGCAATACTAATATTTGATATTTGATATCATTGTTTTGAAATATTTAATTGTAGTGAATGACACTTTCTATGGTTCAATGTGGGAGATGTGTAATTCCTCCCATGCTCAACATGGTGTTGACAAATGGCATTTAAAAAAATAAAATACTAACTAGCACATCCATATAAATTAAATGGTTGGTAAACGTTGATAAGTATCAATCCATGATAAACATCAAAACACTTACTTCATCTACATCTCCATAAGCTAAAATTAAAAAAATTAACACCATAGGCTCATGGCCATTATATCAAATATCATCATGCTACTTGTGGGAGTTAAACTTGAGTTGGGAGGGTCCCAATCATTCCTCCCAACCACTTGAGATAAACCCAACTGAAGTGTTTCTACTTCAGAGCATGATGGAGTTGATATATATTATATATAATCACTATATATATATATATATAATACGATATATATATATAGGTATACTTATATGATGGAGCGAGCGAGAGAAGAGAGAGCGAAGTTAACGCATGAAACATTGAACATATATAACAAACTGGACATGAAATAAATTTTCAAAGACTGATATGTGAAATATTTTACTTAATCAACACATTCGAAAAATATGGACCTGTACATAACAACATATACTATATATATATATATATATTATATATCTACATGTTAGGTTCATCAAATAAAATATTTCAATGTGGTTTATTTGTTTTAAGGTAAAATATTTCAATATCAGCGGTGTGTGAGAATTTCCAATGTCCATGTTATATAGCCATGCCTCTTTGGAGTAGAGTTTTCAGAATTTTAATTTATTTATCAATAATTATTAGGTGGATGGTAAGGATTTCACATTCATAGAATATTCTGAATATTATACACAAATCGAGGGTTGAGATTTAATTGTAAAGTGGTTCTGTTTTTTTTTTCCCTTTTTAATTTAAATCATTAATTAAATAATATCATATGAACAAGTGTCTAATGAAATGAGTTATGTTTTTTTGGGCATGTGGTATTGATAAGCCATGATATTGTAACAAAGCCTATTTACAGATTTTAGTTATTTTATGATTTTTTTTTGACAATTTGAGATGTATGATGAAATAAGTATTTTTGATGCTTATAAATACCACCCACTTAATTTATATAGTTATAGTAGTATATTTCAATGTCAACTTTATAAATATATGGCACACACATGATTATTATTTTTTTCTTTCTTTCCAAAAATTAATCTTTCTAGTATAGAATTGAAAGTACATTCCACAGGTGGATTGACCTCATCATATTCAAAAGATAATCTTCCCCAGCACTACTTGTCCATATGATAGAGATATAAAGAAACTTTGATAAGAGATTCAAATACATATATCTATTCCACTGTAAACTAAATACATACTATCCTTACGAGGGTCCAAAAAGTTCCTATGACATAAACCAAAATATTGAAAAACAGTAATCAAAATTTATTATTTGTCAAGATATAAGAGTGTTGTCATCGAATTCTTCTAGAATGTCTGTAATGGAAGAAAGAAGAAGTGCCTCCTTTAAAAGTGAGTCCACCAAAACATTATGTTCTTTATAAATATGAAAGAGAAATTTCCAGAAATAAGCCCACAATCTCTTACACTAGCTAGGCTATGTGTAAGGCCTAAATTTTGGATCTCATATCTACTTTTAATCTGATTTATGACTAGCTTAGAATCCTTTAAGACTTGAAGGAAACAAATATTCCTTGAACTAACAATTTTTAAAGTGCATATAAAGCTTTTAGCTCAGCCATGTTTGTGCCATCCTTAATGTTGACCTTACCAACAAAGTAATGACTTTCTATGAGGAATAAAGAAAACCCAAGGCTACGACACTGACCCTCCTCCTAGTTGACCTCGCCAAAATAACCCCATGGACATAATCGATTCATGACATGGGTGTCGGGAATGTACTGGATTGAGAGGATGAAGGAATCAATATGAGGAAAAATACATGAAAACAATTGAATAGCCACCAAATATGGAGGGGTGTACTTGTCTTCATACAATGTTCTATTGTCCATCAACCACATACCCTAGGCCACTATCAATGGTAGTTCTTGATATTTCTTCAAAGATGGTTTATCCAAGCATATTTTGTAGCATTCTTTAGTAGTCAACTTCACCAATAAACTACTTGACAAATTCTAGGGCAGTGGTTGGTCACAAAATCAGTGAATGGGCATGAAAGGCACTTCCTGCACCCTTCCTTCGTCTCAACATAATAACCATCGACGAAAACCTCTGATCATATCATAGTCCCTTCTTTTTCTTTTATGCTACAGTATGAAGCACACAGTTTTACGCTGATAGACTTTGGGACAATTTTCATGTCTTGTTTCTTTTTTATCGTTTATTTGATGATGTATAATCTATTAGGTGACGATGATGGGATGAATTTCTCAAGCAACCGTTTTTCTCTTTTTGGCCTTCTTAAAGGCATAATTTGGAATATGCAATGCACACACACACACACACACCATCCACACCACACACACACACCACACACACACACTATAGATATATAGATTTATTTTTAATAAAATATTATGGATTTTTCTTCGGATTAAAAACAAAAAGAAAAAAAGAAAAAAAGAAAAACTTCTTTCTCCCATAGACTAGAGCTATAAATATGTCATATGTGATTCCACCCATTGCAAAATTTGTCTACATAAGGAGAAATGTGGGAGAGATGAACAAATAAATGCCATGAATATTAATTAGCAGCATGAGAAACCTCTTTTTTACATTCTATTCCAAGTTAGAATCCAATTTTTTAAAATCCACCAAAATAATAGTATACTTTTTAGTGGATATTTGGACTTCTAAAGTTTTTCATACGACTAAGCATTATAATTTTGGTCAATCTCCTACAAATAAAGGTAAACCAATATCACTGTATATTGAGCTGTAGCAGAGTTGTACGCCCACACTAGCTCATCCTCACCTTCTCAAATATTTATGTGTAGAGTTGAGTTGCTGTATAAATAAATACCAATAATGATTCCAAGTAATATCAAGACTCAATCTATCACTGATAACCACTCCTTTTGCAAATTCATGGTAGCATTACCTCAAACTATTTTATTGAGTGTGCACATTCCCCTCTCTTGAAGAAAGCCATCTCACTAGGAAAAAGATTATCTTGATTGCATCCTGCAATCGCATACTTACCAATGCGCACTATGGTACTAAATTTGACTCACCATGCCAGATGGTTTCAACTTAAGAGATAGATCTCCATTGGTGAAAAACATTTGGAGATATCTTGTGGCATGAATGGATCTAACTCTAAATAGACTTGGATACAATACATTTGACATCATTAATTTTTCTCAATAAGTTATTCCAAGAGAGGAAATCCCATAAATATTTCCTAGATAGAGAATTCCTAATTTCCACTATTTTTTTAATCCCCTGTAACAACCCTCGTAACAAATCCATGTAATAAAAGTTAATAAAGGCAAAATAAGACCTTGGTGAGGGGACACATATTCCAAGCTGAATGTTGGGCAAAACATAGTGACGGGGATCACTTATTATTAATTAATGGCTATGGAAATTGGCGAAGTCAATGACAAAGGCTTTGGAAAGGAAAAGTGATATTATTTGGCATTTTATTTATGAAAATAATGGAAATTAGGAAAAAAGGAGGTGAAAGGTCACAGGTTGGATGTGAGGAGGAAAATGAAGGAAAATAATGGAAAATCGAAGAAAATAGAGGCCTCAATAATAAAAAAGCTTATGAGGATCAGTTCATAACTTTTTGTCAGTTCATAATATTAATAGACTAGAGCTATTAATATGTGATTCCACCCATTTCAAAACTTGTATACATAAGTAGAAATGTGGGAGAGATGAAAAAATAAATGGAATGAATATTAATTGGCAGCATGACAAAGGACACAAATTCCTGGACCCAAGAAACCCCTTTTTTACATTCTAGTCCAAGTTAGAATCCAACTTTTAAAATCCACCAAAATAATAGTATAATTTTTAGTGGATATTTGGACTTCTAAAGCTTTTTATATGACTAAGCATTATAATATTAGTCAATCTCCTATAAAGAAAGGTAACCCAACATAACTGTGTATTAATCCGTAGCAGAGTTGTACACCCACACTAGCTCATCCTCACCTTCCCAAATATTTATATGTGTAGAGTTGAATTGTTGTATAAATTAATACCAAGAATGATTCCAAGTAATATTAAGACTCAATCTATTGCTGATAACCACTCTTTTTGCAAATTTGTGGTAGCATTACCTCGAACAATTTTATTGAGTGTGCATATTCCCCTCACTTGAAGAAAACAAACTATCTCAGTAGGAAAAAGATTATACTGATTGCATCCTGCAATTGCATACTTACCAATGCACACTATGGTACTAAATTTGACCCACCATGCCAGATGGTTTCAACTTAAGAGATAGATCTCCATTCGTCAAAAACATTTGGAGATATCTTGTGGCATGAATGGATCTAAATCTAAATAGACTTGGGTACAATATATTTGACATCGACAATTTTTTTCAATAAGCTATTCCAAGAGAGGACATCCCATAAATATTTCCTAGATAGAGAATTCCTAAAATCCACTATTTTTTCAATCCCCTGTAACAACCCTCGTAAAAAATCCATGTAATAAAAGTTAATAAATGAAAAATAAGACCTTGGTCATGGGGTGCGTATTCCAAGCTAAATGTTGGGAAAAACATAGTGACGGGGATCACTTATTATTAATTAATGGATATGGAATTGGCAAAGGAAATGGAAAAGGCTTTGGAAAGGAAAAGTGACATTAATTAACATTTTATTTATGAAAATAATGGAAATTAGGAGGAAAGGAAGGTGAAAGGTCGCAGGTTGCATGTGAGGAGGAAAATGAAGGAAAAGAATGGAAAATGGAAGAAAATAGAGTCCTCATTAATAAAAAAGCTTATGAGGATTAGTTCATAATTTTTTGTTAGTTTTAGCCTGGAGCCCTCTATTTTACTCTCTCTCTCTCATACTCTTGGACACTTAGAGTTTCTTGGAGAAATATTGGAGGAGTGTGGCATGCTTGGGATTTGGAGTAAGAAGACAAAGGAAGAGCAGGAAAGCACAATAGGGCACTAGGATCAGCAAGTACAATGAGTTTTTCTTGCAGGTACTGAGTTGCATGTATGGTCTCCTTGCTAGTTTTGGCATGCATGGCATATGCATGTGGTTTCTTGGTTATGATCTGTCGTTGGCATGGAGGATTTGCAGAGATTAATAGTGGATTTTACTAGCCTTTCCATTCCTGGATAACCATGGTGTTGTGGGTGTCTTTCCTTTAGTTTTTTGGTTGGTTCTCATGTTCCTTATGGCTGTGGGTTGAGTTACCAGTTCCTGAAAACCTTGATTGGACAAAAGCTTTAGAAGCGCTATAATAGTTTGGGTTGAGTTACTAGTCCTAGAAGTCTTGGTTGGAAAAATAATCTGGAAGCCCTTGGTGGGTTGAGTTACTAGTCCTCGAAGCCCTAGTTGTACAAACACTATGGAAGCCTAACAACAACTGTGGGTTGAGTTACTAGTCCTGGAAGCCTTGGTTGGAGCAAATGCTCTGGAGCCCTAGACAACTTGGGTAGAGACCAATCTAGTGATGGTTAGTGATGTACGACTGTGAGGTGGAATCACTGGTTAAGGGTTGAGGTTCTTTGGCCTCTAGAAGCCTTGCTTTGGTTTTGTTGGATGTGTTCCATGAGTTCCCACATTCATTCTTGGAATATGGAACAAGGGTGATTAGTTGAAAGAAAGATTTGGTTCAACCAATCTATGGTCGGTTGATGCATGGAAGTCCCAGACCTGGTTTCATTTTGCGTATGTTAATAAGAGCTTCTTTCCTCTTGTATTTGAAGGGTAAACATACTTGTTTATATGTAGTATTCATGGCTGTTGCATCCTTGTTATTTCTCTTGGTTATATGTGTTGGTCACTTTAATCGCTTATTAATTCCAAACAACCAAGTGCTACATAAATTGTCAACCCAGGGAAGTCTGATTATTTCAAAGGAAACTACGTACTTTATGTACTCAATCTTAAAAGCAATAAAAATTGTAGTGAGAACTTTTTACACCTTGTTCAAACAATTTGAAACTCCACTCTGTGTTACAACAAAAATACTCTATTGCAGACAGCTACCAGAAAATGCTTAAATTCATTCAAAGAGTAATCTAATGAAGAGAATCAATCTGCAAGGGAAAGCAGGGGCTAGGCTGTAACAGAGAACAAGACCCTATTCCCAGAGTGGGAATCTTCAACACCTGTTTCTGATTATCGAGCTTGCCAACTTACTCTGTAAACTCAATCACTAATGAAACACTCATAAATTAACTAGAGATAAACTTA
Source organism: Pinus taeda (assembly GCA_000404065.3). Taxonomy (NCBI): domain Eukaryota; kingdom Viridiplantae; phylum Streptophyta; class Pinopsida; order Pinales; family Pinaceae; genus Pinus; species Pinus taeda. The sequence continues at coordinate 1,804 of APFE030493610.1, read as the reverse complement.
AACAATACACCAATCAATTGGAGAGAAAACAGAGTTTCAACAAAGGATGTGTAAACAACATTCAGTAACAGTACTGTTAACAAGGCATGGATAAAAGACACACTTAACACACTGCAGTAATATAATGGGTGAATCTTGTGATGAAGGTGGGCCCTGTCCTTCTCACAAGATTCCACAGGAGACAAGAACTAGAATAAGATGTTCAGAACAAAACTTTATTCATCCATCAATATGTCATATTACAAAAAGGATTTCAGTCATGTTCCTTCAACTAAGCCTTTCCCGCAGTCTGTTCATCCCCTCCTAATGTAGATGTCTCCTCTTTTTAAAGAGGAGAAATCTATTACAACCGATTACATTGTAAATTCTATTTTAACCCAATATACAAAAATAGGGAAATCATTTTCCCATCAACAAGATGCTGTTACAGTAATGCTATCTTTGGATCATGATCGTTACATCCAGTGTAGCAGCTCCAGTGGTCTTCCTTTGTTGTTATCAAATCTGGAATGCAAATCACAACTGTTTCAGCCACGAGATTTGCGTGCCATTCTTACTGTTTCAGCAACTGCAAAAATAGTCTTGCAAACTCCAGGTAGTTTCAGCAACGTGGATTGCACATCATTCTTTAACTGTTCAGCAACTAACAATTCCATGATTAACTATGAAGATAGCGTAATTATATGTAAAATAATTAAACGTATAGTGATGAGAAGAAACATTGTGTACCTTTGGAATAATTGGGTTAAAACGATAACAAGGACTTTAAATATAGGTTGAAAAGGATGACATCATAGCAAAATGTGTAGTAAAAAAGAGACAATATGAGGTCCTAATAATATTCTGGTTATGAGGTGGTTATGAGCATGTTTTTTGACAGTGATGATGTATCGATCTCATCATGTTTTGATTATTAAATGAGTGTACAATGAATATATGACCTAACGGATGATAATGCATCTATTGTGATAAGGCATCAATGCTTCTTAGGGATTCTCAGACAAGTATGAAACCCATATGCTTAGATATGTTGTTATTACCTGTAGAATGCATATTTGTGACATGTTTGACGAAGTGTATGTCATGGCTAGTAGGGGTCTATTCAAGTATTTGTTAAAGTATTTATATTAGTATCATTGTTCCTATGTTATTTTTCATTTCTATAAGTTTCATGGAGTTCTGGGCAGTGGCCTGAGTCCTGGCCCTAAAAAAGTGGCACAAAATCCGTGGTCGTAGGCTTAGAACTAACTAGAAAAGTCCTAGTTGCTAGCATGCCTGTGCTATGAGAGTGATTGGACGGTCCCAGTCGCATGAATTCCCCTATCATGGAGTGAATGAGGCTCTAGTTTAGTAAAATGTCAAGCTACCTCAAGGGTTGTTCACTTGGAAGGGTTGGTTGGCTCCTGAAGTTTCTGTAACATGTGTAGAAGGTCAAATTGGTTGTGTTTTGTTGGTTCCACTTCCTTAACTGTACATGGGCAGTTCAATTAGATCATATTAGCCTCTTGTCACTTGTTTACCCCATCAATCTGGTTAACTTGGGTAAATATGGGAGGTGGTGGTTTCAGAGTGGTATTAGAGCATGGTTCACCCCTTGGACTAGATGGGAAGTTTGCGTTGGTCATGCATTCATGTCAGTTGCATATGTGTTCTCTATGCTTGTGGTGTTTGTACTTACTGTGTATGCATGGTGTTGGTCATGGTTGCAGTGGTGTCACCATGTCAAAGTTGATGGTGATCTGTTTGATGTGGTCGTCATAAGTGTATATCGGTTATGAATTGGTTATGCACATAAGTGCTTATA
>APFE030493602.1:0-14336 GCA_000404065.3 Pinus taeda | reverse complement strand
CCCCCCCTAAATGGTCATTTTATTTTCTTTCGTGGAAAGGATCATTATAATATTTTGAATGTTTTTCATGTTCAATGCCTTTGTGAAAATGTTTGCAAGTGTGTTTTCAGTTTTGCAGCTCATAAATTCATCTTCTTTGTGTTGCATTTTTTTCCTGTTGAAGTGATGTATGTGCTTAGTCCTTGCATGAAGTCTAGACTCTTCATGAGCTTAAGTACACTCTCATTATCATAGTAGAGGGTTTTGGCCTAAGTATTTTGAAGGTTTCTGTCAACTTGAACCATCCTTAGCAAGTTTTTTATATTGATGTTTACATCCTCTTTTCTATGTGCATCCTCAAACACATCCATTGATCAGGTGCTCAATAATTTTCTCAAACTTCAAAGTTGTCAGATCAGTGTGGAAGTTGAACAAACATGTAGTGCTCATAATATTAAATCCGATGCAACTCATTTTTTCTGAAACAGACTCTGTATGCTCCCATAAACATGTTATGTTCATTCTCCTAGATAGGCGAATTTAAAAAAAAAAATATGCAGGCAACTAAGTGAGAAGTCTGTACTATTGACGTGGCGTTGACTAGGCATGCCTATGTTGCAGGGTGACTATGCATATGACTATTTGCTTCTAGTGAATTAGATGGTACCAAGTGGCATGATTTCATTGGTTGGTTGGTGGCGAACCATAGGCTGCCAAGTGGCCCAGCGAGGGGCCTCCACGTGGCAACCCGAGGACCACCAAAAATTGGGTAACGTCCAAGTAGCAACGAGTGGGGATTAAACCCGTGACCTTCGAGTGACAATTCCAAGCCATTACCAAAACGCCACACGATATTTCTTATTAACTAATATTATCAACACATATCTAAAGTTAATGTCTAGTGCCATCTGGAAAAGGGGCCAGGCACAGGGGATGTGCACCTAGTGGAACCATGGACAGAGTGGAGAGGGGGTCCAACTAGTCGGGATAGGCCATTGGCCATAGCCCCGTGCACGTAGCCCCCATCTGGCCCAAATTTTTGTGATTAAGGCCTCATTAGGCACTTAATCCATCTGACAAATTTTCTCGAAATAAGGCAAAATCAGCACTCAATTAACACAGTTGGAGGTGAAATTGTAGGATGGTGCCGGATTTTGGGAAAACTAAGGTGTGATTAGTAGAAAGACTTGGGAAAGCCATAACTTCTTCAATTTTTCCCAAATCAGGAGCGGAAAGAAGCTAGACAAGCATTTTTGGGCATTCTGGAGCCATTGGAGCAAGTTTTAGAGCTATTTGAGCATTCTAAACTAATGTATTCAAAATTTTGATCATAATAGAGAGGGCCAAGCCATTGGAAGCTATACCAAGGAGACATAGCCCATGCAGGGTGAATTCCTTCCTCATGTGTTGTTGTGATATTGTTTTGGTAATGTTCATGTATGTTGTATGTTAAATTTTAGTCATTGTTTATGTTAATTTGTTCATGAAATTTACATAAAAACATTCAAAAACTCATGTTAAAACTTGCTATGATCCTCATGGATCCTTAAGCACTTTTACATATTATGAAGTGGAATTTAGCACAACAAAATCATTTTTCACATTCAGATCAAGTTTGGTATCAGAGCTCTTTGCTTTCTTTGTGCAAGGAGGATTTAACTATTTGTAATTGAATGTGATTCTTACAAGGTTGAAGCTTAAGAGAGGAGAAGGAAATCTTGTTGAAGGTCCTAAAGTTGGGTCGAAGAGAAGGAGTGCAAGATTGCCTTAATCTTCACCACTAATTCTACCTAAAATTGCAGTTGAAGCTTCAGTAACCATGTCACATGAAGCAGAGCCTACAAAATGAGAAGGTTATTAAAGGGGAGGAGGTAATGGAAATGGAGGTAAACCTCCAACATCTCCACTGTGATCTTCATCTTCAACATCACAGGCATATTCATCCTCTTCCACTAATACAACCCTTACTCATACTCATCAACATACCTCGAAAGGAATTGGTAAAACACCCCTGTTAAAACTTGATGTTAAATTTGAACTGCCCATGTAGAATGCTGACGTAAACATAGAGAAGCTTTCCAATTGGGTTTGGTAGTTGGAGGTCTATTTCATAATTCAAAACCTTCAAGATGATGATACAAAGATTTAACTAGCTTCCTTGAGATTGGAGGGTGCATCACTAATATGGTGGGAAGCCAAGACATAATAAGAGATAAAACAACATGGTAAGATCTCAATTTCTTGGTCTAATTTCATTACTTCAATTAAAAGACAATTTTACTGTTTAGCATGTATGCATAAAGTCATCATGAATTGGAAGAACCTTAGACAACTTAAAGGTCAAAATGTGCAAGATTACACCAAAGAATTTAGAAGAAGGTCTCTAATATTAGGTGTAGAATTGCAATAACAAGATACGTTGTTGAATTATATAGGAGGTTTACATAGCTACCTGAGGCATACTATCCTAATGTTTAATCCCACTAGTATAGATGAGGTTTGTGTGCAACTGACTTATCTTGATGGAAGAGGGAAAAATACTCTAGAGAGAGGGTAGTAAAAAGCCATTTGAGGATAAAGGAAAAAGAAAGGGTTTCAAAGGGAAAGGAAAGAAAAATGCATCCATTAATAAGGAAGTAGAGAAACTAACATCCAAGAATTGTTCCAAAGAGGGTCACGATGAAGCTCATTGTTGGAAGTTTCATCCTCAGATGAAACAAAATAAATTCAACAACAAGGGAAAACAAAAGATAACTGGAACCATTCAATAGGATTTGGAATCCGATTCAGGTGATGAAGCTAAAATTATAGCCATGGGTATGAAAGGAAAAGAATCCATTGCTAGGAATAGTACTTCAAATTTACATAATGAAACCCCAAATGAAAAGAATAGGATAGAACTTTTCCACATAAGGGTAACCTCAAAACATAGAAAAATTGATACTCTTTTTAATAGTGGCTCTTAAGCCAATCACATCTCTAGAAACATTGTCAAAATTTTAAACTTGGAAACCATTCGACATCATAAGCCATATCTATTAGGATGAGTTTGTGACAATGCACAATTACATGTAACTACAAAGTGTAGAATGAAATTGTCCATTACCACAAATTTCATAGATGAAGTTGAACTTGATGTTGTGCCATTAGACATATGTCCTATAGTTTTGGGAAGTTTGTATCTCTATGATAGAAAAACTATATTCCATAGACATTAAAACAAATAACATTTTTTCAAAGATGGGCTAGAATACATAGTAATATCCCATTGCAAGAAACTAAATCGTTCACTTTTAAATGCAGGGCATATGAAAAGACTAGTGAATTATAGCAAGAATTTTGTGCTTCTAATGATCAAACCCATGAATGATGTTTATAATGAACCTTTTCAAGGTTGTGACTAAATATTGAAATCTGAATTGGTTGATGTTGTTAACTAATATGATGATATGCTTTAGGAACCGAAATGATTGCCTCCCAACAGAGGAATCCCACATGAAATATAGTTGTAGCAAGATTATCATCTTCCTAACATTGGCATGTACAGGATGTCAGTGATGGAAAGTGCAAAAATTAATAAAACAATTCAAGAGTTGTTGGATAAATGGATCATCAGGCCAATTTCATCATCATGTGGATCACCTATTGTTTTGGTGCCAAAGAAGGATGGAACATGGCACATGTGTGTGAAATTCAATGCATTGAACAATATTACTGTAAAAAATAGTTACCCACTGCCTAGAATAGATGATGTACTTAATAAGTTGAAATATGAAAATTATTTTACTAATTTGGACTTAAGAAGTAGCTACCATAAAATTAGAAATGCTAAAGGATACATTTGGAATAAAACATTCAAGGCAAAACAAGGTTTGTTTGAATGGCTAGTTATGCCTTTTGATTTATGTAATGCTGCTACTACCTACATGCATGTGATGAATGATGTGTTGACGCCATTTCTTGATGAGTTTGTTATAGTCTACTTAGATGACATATTAATTTTTAGTAAATATCGTGATGAACATGTCATTCATGTGAGAAAGAATAGTTGCATTTAAAGATGTCAAAGTGTGAGATTGTAAAAAGTTCTTTAGTTTACTTAGGTCATTTTGTTGGAGGAGGTGAGTTCAAAATAGATCCCTCCAAGGTTGATGTAATTTTGAATTGGTGAAGTCCCAAAACAGTTAATGAGGTAAGAAAGTTTTTGGGAGCAGCTCAGTATTGGAGGAAATTCATAGCTAAATTTTATTCTATAGAAACATTTTTGCATGCATTGACAAGTGTGAAAGAGGTTTTCCATTGGGGAGGAAAACAATAAAAGGCATTTGATGCATTGAAGGAAAAGATCAGTTCAACCCTAGTACTTTCACTTCTAGACTTGAGATAGTTGTTTGAGATCTAGACTAATGTCAGTGACTACACCGTCGGTGTAGTCCTCGTGCAACATGGTAAGCCTATTTGTTTTCATTCGAAAAATTTCAATGATGCAACAATTAATTATCCTACATATGGCATGAAATTGCATGCATTGGTGCAAAGTGTGAAAAAGTGGAAACACTACTTGATGGTTAAGGAAACAATCATTCACATTGATCATCAGCCATTTCAATACTTGCAATCTCAATGTAAGTTGCAACAATCAAGGCACTTTCGATGAATGTGTTTTTGCTTCAACAATTCCACTTGGTGAGATAGTATAAGAAAGGTATCTACAATAAATTCGTTGATATGCTTTCTAGGCCTAGTATTAATGCAGCTACTTTACTCAAACATAATTCTGTTATGCATGAAATTTATATTGAGAAGTATGTATTAGACAATGACTTTCATGATGTTTATGCAGGCTTGAGTCAAGGTAACCAAGTAGAGGAATTGGATTATCATTTGCATGATAACTTGTTGTACCATCTTCGTAGGCTTTATATTCCATGGGGAGAAAGAGTCAACATCATAAGAGAGGCACATACTTCTCTTTTTGTTGGTTATTTCAGTGTAAGTAAGATGGTGGCACATCTACAGAGGTATTGTTATTGGCCTCGTATGCTTGAAAATGTGTCACATTTTATTAAAGGATGTTCATTATGTGCAATCAGTAAGGCTAACAATAGGAATTTGGGAGTGTACACACCACTTTCGGTACCTTCACGACCATGGGAGAGTGTTTCTATGGATTTTGTAGGAGATCTTCCATTGTCAAAAAGAGGTTAAGACTATTTGTATGTAGATGTGGATAGGTTCAAAAAAATGTGCATTTTGATTCCATTTAAAAAGAAAATTACAGCTCAACAAACTGCTCAGTTATTCTTTCAGAATGTATCAATGCATTTTGGATTTCCCACATCCATTGTTAGTGACCTGTATTCTCGCTTTGTTTAGAACTTTTGGTTAAGCTTGTGGGAATTCATAGACACCAAATTGAAAAACACTACAATATTTCTTCCACAACCATATGGTCAAGCAAAGGCGGTGAACAAGACCGTGATACATCTTCTTTGTGGATATTGCAGCAAGCATCCTAATTTATGGGATGAACATTTGTAGTACATTCAATATTCTTACAACCAGGCCAAGCATGCGGGATGAACATTTGCACTACATTCAACATGCTTAAAACTGGGCCAATCACTCTTCAACTCAAACATCGTCATTTGAAGCATATTTGGGATACTTGCTTGGTCTCCTTTAAATGTAATCTTTGAAAAGGATGTTGCTATTGATGGTCATAGTGACATAGACAAAGAAAGAAGGTTTATTGAACAAATCCAATTGGTACACCAAAGAGTTCAAGAAGAGCTCAAAAAGAGCCAAGGAAAGTACAAGTCAAGGCATGACAACAATCATGTAGATCACAAGTTCCAAGTCAGTGGTTAATTTTGGCTTCAAATTAGGAAAGAGACACTCCATGGAGAAGGGAAAAGGCTGAAACAAATTAGATATGGTCCATTCAGAATTCTGTAAAAGATTGGTGACAATGCCTTCAAGTTGGATTTTCCTTCATATATGAAAAATTTATGTTGATGTTAATGTGTAAAATTTAAGGTTTTATGAGACTCCTCTGATTGTAGATCAAGGAGAGAATGTTTAAATTCCATCCATTGAAAATTTCTCTCCTGAATACCTTGATGAACTACAACAAGACACCATTCTTGACAAAAGAAAAAGGTCTTCAAAACACAGGAACGTTGATTACCTTAGTGTGGGGCTCAAAGAAACAAATATGTCTAAGGCCAAATGTATCAAGATTTGAAAGGTGAGGGAACTGTACCCTCAATTGTTGAAGAACTGAAAGTGATCGTTTGGGGTCCAGAAGCTTCCAGTGGGGAGGAATGATCAGGCGCTCAAAACTTTGATCAAAATTAAAAGCTATAGGATTGGTATGGAACCTAAAAAAACACATAGTGCTCATTATCCTGAATCTAACACAACGGATTTCACATGAAACGGACTACGTATGCTCCCAGAAACATGTTATATTTTTTTTCCTAAATAGGCGAATTTTTGAAAAAAATATGCATCTAGGTTAGTCAGCAGCTCGTACTCATAACATGGCATTGGCTAGGCATTCCTATGTGCTAGGGTGACTGTACATATGACTATTTACCTCCGATGAATTAGATGGTGCCAAGTGGCATGATTTCATTAGTGCAGATTTAGAAGAATTTCATTGGTTGGTTGATGGAAGACCATAGGCTAGCACGTCAACCAGCTAGGGGCCTCTACATGGCACCCTGAGGGCCACCAAAAATTGGGTAAGGTATGAGCAACAACATGTGATGGTCAATCCTGTGACCTCCAAGTAACAAGTGCAAGACAATACAAACACGCCACATGATAGCTCTTATTAACTATTGTTGTCGGCACATATTTAAAGTTAAAGTTTGGCACCATTCGGAAAAGGAGCTAGCCATAGGGGCCTATCCCTAGGCGAGTGCCACCCAGTGTAACCACAAGCGGAGTGGATTGGGGGCTTAACTGACAAGAGTGGGCCATTGGCCTTAGCCCCGAGAACGTAGTGCCCCATGTGGCCCAAATTTTCAAGATTAAGGCCTCATTGCGCATTTAATCCATCAGACAAATTCACTCGGAATTAGGCAAAATCAACGTTTGGTTAGCAGACTAGGAGGAGAAATTGTATAATGGTGCCAAATTTTGGGGAAATTGAGGTGTGATTAGTAGAAAGACTTGGGGAAGCAATAACTTCTTCATTTTTTTACCAAAATCATGAGCAAAAACCGGTTAGACATACATTTTTGGGCATTATGGAGTCATTGGAACATGTTTCAAAGCTATTTAAGCATTGTAAAATGATGTATTCACACTTTTGAGCATAATAGAGAGGAGCAAGCCATTGGAAAATGGACCAAGGAGATGTAGCCCAGGCAAAGTGAACTCCGTCACCATGTGTTGTTGTGATATTGTTTTGATGATTTTCATGTTTGTGGCTAAAGGAGGAGTTGTTACTGAAGAGCAAGTAATTGCATATATTGTTGTTCAATCATTTGTTTATGTTAATATCTACAAGAAATTTACATAAAAACATTCAAAAACTCATGTTAAAAGTTGCAATTAACCTCATGAATCCTTAAGCACTTTTACATATTCTGAAGAGGAGTTTAGCACAACAAAATTAATTTTCCCATTCAGATTATCAATCAATGCTATATTTACCATCTTATGAAGTTGATTGTTACACCTTTATTTACTTTCTATGGCTTTCTCTGCCTTTCAGGCAGATATTAAAACTCTTCCACAGTTTCTAGTTACCTTTGTTTGTTTGAAAAATATGCCTCATATTTACAAAAATGTATTTACATTAGAAATGCAAAAGTATATCTGTGTGAACTTGATAACTTATTCTTAAGAGCCACCAGAGCATAAACAAAGCATAATTTTGTATGTGATCTAAATATTTGGCTATGTGAAGGGAAAAAAATTCCTTTTCCAAAAGGATAAAAGGCTAAAGCTGATGGTGTACCTCACCCTTTGACAATGTACTGAAAGTAGACAGAGATAAAACCTCTTGAATAACTATAAACATACACCTGAATTCCATGGCATAAAAAACACTCATATCCACATGTAATTCCTAGGCCTTAGAAAAGCACTAGAAAATGACCATCACTGTACAAGCCAGTGTGACAATACACCATACCGTAAGTAGCACATCATGCTGAGTAGTCTCAAACAAGCCTCAACATCAATTGGAAAACCAATGCTCCTTGAAAATGTGCTTGAAAGTCTCCAAGTGCTTTCAAACTGGGAAGAGTATATTTGAGAACTCTTGTCTAACCTATCCTTGGAAGGAACTCGATAAATGACCCACCAAACAAAATCTTGTAGCATATTGGAAATTTACAGCATCCAAATTCTATGAATATGACAAGCCCAATGTTATTCTAGATACTTCTATACCAATCTTGTGTTAAGAATAACAAAAAGAAGATTCCTTTAATCAAGCACTAAAAAAATTCTATGGGTGTCACGTCGAGTAGTAAAAAGGGTCCTTTTCACCTCTATTTACCCTACATTAATTATTAATCTAGGAACAATTTGTTATCTCAAAGAGTATACTCAGTTTGAGGCGGTCATTTGTCAGAGTAATGCTAGTAGTATAGTGCTTCTGCAAAAGTAAAAAACTTCTAGATGTAATGGCAAGAATTGGAAATTCTTGTAAATAAATCATTCAATGAAGAAACTATAGTGCTTCATCAGTCAAGAGTTCAGTAATAATAACTCTTCCCTTTGTAAACTGATAATTGAAAAGTAATCAAAAAGAAAAGATCATCAACCTGGGAACTGGACACAATAGTCAGTCTTCACTACAGTTTCAGATCGTTCTACACACCAAATCAATGATAATTCAAATAATAGGAAATGGAACAAGAACTACTCTATTTAACAAGATTGAACAGCAAAGTCTTAACCTACAGAAATGAATGAGATAGTAAATCTATGCTACAGGAATTACGCAACAATCTCTACTTTAGAAATGATTCAAATAGAAAACGGAAATGAGACAACAAACTAAAGGAAATGAAATATTGAACAACAACTTGAACCAAATGAAAATGCATAGCAAAACCCAATCGAATATTACACACAACACTTATATATTGAAAGGAACAGTAATCTGAGTTTCGATACAACAATTGTTAATCATGGTTATAAAGAAACATTAATTGCAATCACGATGGAATAGCAATCATGTTTGGAAGTAAACCGTGGATAAATAATAATATTGATTTATGAATACACAACATTGTTACTCTGTAAATGAACAACAATGGCAATCTGGAAGGAACATCAATGTTATATGATAATATCAGTTTGTTAAAGGAACAACAATGTGATATAAACTTAGAATGAAGAGCATAACATTCTTGTTACAGAGAATAACATTACTTATTCAAATAGAAATGAAATATAATAGAACCGATATGTGAAATAATAAGGAACAAAAAATTATTGAACAAAGCGAATAAGAAAAATAAAACCACACACAAATCATAAAATAATGGTACAAGAGCAAGTGATCCACCAAGGCTGGGCCCTTAGCTTCCAGGGACACACTTCTTAAGATTACTCCAGAATCAAATATGGAAAACAACCAGAGTTTATATATTAAGCATCAAAATAAAGTTATAGTAATCGCACTTTTAGAGAGAGACGATGATCAAAGTTCCAATTACAACAGTAAGTTTCATAAAAACAACAACAGTTCCCCTTGGGCTAACAATGTTTCCTCTTCTTATAACAGTCGAGCGGAGATATCAATGATAAAGAAAATCGTTAAGGTAGCAATCCCTCAGGATCAAAGGATCTTGAGGGATTCATCATACAGTTAGTTCTCAGTTATCTTCTTGTTCTCTTGTGCCGATTTGGTATCTCCTCTTCCTTTTCCTGGCTCATATGCTCCAATTTGGATTGCCTCATTTGGATGCAGTTCCCTGTCAAAGGGACAAAAGTTAACCTTGTCTTGTCTTTTCCTTTAGAAAGGCGATCTTTTGTTTTCTCCTTTTTCTGCATAGGAAAAGGGTGATTATTAGTCATTTTATGTTGCACACAAATATTTTAGACTTTATCATAATCTTTCACCATATACTTATTTCATAATGTAAAAAAGTCATGAATTTAAGGAAAAAATGACAAAATAAGTGGTAATTACATACCTTCTCTAGTTCTCAACATGTCACACTAAAGAAACAGGTGGCCAAACCTCCATTCCCAGTCCTCCTAAAATGGCCAGGAATATCAATGTTCTTGAACAACTTGGATGTTTGAACGAGGGCTTGCAACTCTAATATGAAATTGATTACTAGTTAATGCTGTGTTAGTATCATTTCCAGATATAAATATTTATTTTCTTTGGTTTTCTTATCCATAGAGAGTTTATCAATGAGCATGTGATTGTCAATTCATCTAATTTGGTGAATTTTAGTGTTTTGCATGAACTTAAAAGCATGAATTTAAATGGCTGAACAAAAACATATAAAAACACATCAAGCACAAATAACAGAGCTCAATACAAAATTTTTTGTTGAAGGTGTTCACCCCTCCTGGGCTACATCTCCTTGGTCCAACTTCATAGTGTTGGCCTTTGTATTAGCGTCAATAGTGCTAGAACTATTGTTACATGCATCCAATTCTCTTGGAATATATTCCAATGAGTTTAAAACATTCAAATATATCAGAAATGACTATTTGTTTACTCAATTTGGTTACCAGCTACTATGGGAATTGCCTCTAACAGTTGGTGGCCCTCGGCTTCAAAAATATTCAAGTGACCAAAAACACATGTAGCTGATCTCTTCTACCTTTGAAACCTACTATAACTATTTCCCAACATGCCAATTAACCAAAAATTACTAATTTTTTACTCAATTTGGTTACAAGCTACTATGGGAATGGCCTCCAACCCCTGGTCGCCCTCAACTTAAAAAATATTCAAGTGACTAAGAACACTTGTATATGACCTATTAAGCCTCTAAAACCTACTCCAATGAGTTCCCAGCATGCCAATTAGCCAAAAATGAATGTTTTTACTCAATTTGGTTACTAGCTGCTCTGGGAATGGCCTCCAACACCTGGTGGCCATCGGCTTCAAAATTCTTCAAGTGACCAAAAAAACCCATAGATGACCTCTTTTGCTTCTGAAAACTACTTGAATGAGTTCCCATCATGCCAATTAGCCAAAAATGTCTAGTCATTTTTGAAATTTGGCTGAGAATTTAGTAGCTTATTTCTCAAACAGTTTTTCCTAGAAAACCTTCGCTAAATCTGGAGAACTCCGGTTAAGTCTGCCAAGTTTGGTGGCAGTTCTAGATTTAGTGGCTCCACCATAAACTCCACCAACTTAATTACAAATTAATTAAATGCCAAAATTATTAGAGATCCACTAATCCTACTTAACAGTTGGCCCCTAGGTCCTAGTTCGGGCGCTTGGTCACATGGGGTGGGGGCTGGCCTCGCAGGGCTTTTTTTCAGAAGCTCTAACTTTTGCAAATGATATTGGTTTTTCGAACTGTTCACATTGTTGGAATCATGGAGACAAAATTTATCCATTCATTCAGGTCTGAAGCAATATTTAGCACATTCATTGTTTTTAGCTAAAATAGTGATCCCTCATCATTCCTCCTCACTAGAAGCCTTTTGGACCCTAAAATCTCTCTTGATCACTAATTATGTTGATGAGGGGACTGTTCCCTCATACTTCAATCTTTATCCATTGAAATTTTCCTAATTTCATTATTTGGAGCTTTTCATAAAAAGTCAAATTTTTCCTTGTTTTCGACGACCATCTATTGCTGTCTTTGATAACATCACGCTGCAATATTTTTGAATTTGGAGAAAAACAATCTAATTTATTAGAAAGCATTTTGTTCCTACCTTGGTCAATAATCAAAGGAAACTTGGAATATTTCTCACCTTGCACTCTATCTCTATGGTGATTTTTAGGTGCTTTTGCCTTCTACTTGAGTCGACTTTTGTTGAAGTTTCTTTGACATTGTAACGTGCCGTTTGGAAACCAACAATGAACATTTTTGAAATCCATGCCTTCTTTTCCAAGTTGCTTTGTCCTCTTCCCTTTGACCTTTGCAACTTCTTGCACCACACCTTATTTTCAACACCACCACCAATGTTAGCTGCTGCAAATGTTTTTCACCTTCTTTCAAAGGAAACATGTTATCATTCTAAAACAAATAATTACAAATATAAGCACCTTTATGAAAAGTATCATTCAAAACATCTCTTTGTTTGATCATAAAACAATGTCAAGTTCTAACTTGCATTCATTAGCCTCTTCATCTTCCCTACATTAATTAAAGAAATATTTTAGTTTCTTGCAATGCGCTCTCACAATATACTTCACCCCATCTTTAAGCAAATGATATTTGTGCTCATAGCGATGAAACACTACTTTCCTATCATACAAATACGAACTTCCCAAGATAATTCTAGAAATGTCAAGTGGAACCACGTCTAACTCGACTTCATCAACAAAGTTTGTAGTAATAGCAAATCTAAAAATGCATTTCCTTGAAACCTATAAATTGGCATCGTTAACTATCCAACCCAAAGGGTATGGTTTATGATGTGGTATGGTTTCAAGTTTAATCTATTTAACTAAGTCTTATGAAATCAATTTTTCTTGTGATCCACTATCAAAGAGTACATCAATCTTGGTATGATTTGAGATTACTTTGATAGTGAACAACTATTCCTTTTTGTCTTCATTTGGAGTGTTGTTGTCACTATTTGAGGAACTAGTACTTTCAACATGTTGACCTTTCAAACCCATAGCTGTAATTTTGTCTCAGCTCCTGAATCTAACCCGAAGTCTTTTTCAGCTATAGCAACAATTTTCCCCTCTCTTTGGCTTTCAATCTATCTGGTTTTAATTCTGGATGAAATTGCCAACAGTGGTCTTCATGATGGCCAATCTTTGAAAAATTTTTGCATGTGATTTTTTCCTTCTCTTTTTTTATACTTGCATTCTTCTTTCCCTTCCATTTCCCTTCCTTGTCTTTTCGCTTACCCTCACTTTCATATTTCTCCTCTATGTTTTGTTTCCCCATGCCTCAAGATGTGTGGCTTTCACACCTACTCATCTAAGTTGCTTGGGTTAAACATAAGGATACCATGTTGAAATGGGAATGTAAACCTCCAATAAGTTTCAAGAGTGTGTCATATGAATTCAAGATTACCCCCAACAGTAAAGAATTTTTTGTAAATTCTTGTGTATAATATTGGACTGTTTGGCCTTTAAGCTGCCTAAAATTATGCCAACTCATAATGGATTTTTACATATAAGCTAAAGGATAAAACTGTCTTTTAATTGTAGAAACAAATTCAACCCAAGAAATGGGTATCTTACCATGGATTCACATTTAATATTGAGTCTTTGCTTCCCACCAAACTAATGCAGCTCCTTCGAGCCTCAATGAAGACCCCATCGACCCCAAGGACATGAAAGCTGTCTATGTTATTCCTTTTTCCTGTGGGACCCCCTATGTTGGTGAGACTTGGCGCCAGATTAATGAAAGGATTCATGAACACTCAGCCGACATAAAACATGGGAGGACCTGGTCTTCCACCCTAGCAGAACACGCGAAAAAAACTAAGCATCATGTATGTATTAAGGAGAACAGTGTTATTGCCAAGATTGCGCCTTTTCATCACCAGAAGTTTAGTGAGGCCATAGAAGATTAGCAGATGTTGGATCCCCACCCTTTCTTCCTAGCCTCCCCCGCACCCGCCCCCGCCCCGTGTGTTGTTCTTTTATTGTGATGTTCTCACGTCTTCTAATCCATGTATTGTCCTTTATTCCTCCTCTGCTCCTTGGTTTCGATAATAATTTAACTTTCTATTTTAATATTACTTGTTCTCTTGTAAAAATCTTTTTTAGCCTTGGTTAATTAACACATGGTAATAATTAATATAATATATTTTTTATGTTAATAAAGGAATTTTGAAGATTGATGCTAGTTATCCCTTTTTAACTTCAATATAAATAGATAAAAATTCCTTAATGAATTTAACTAATTAGTTCCACAATAAATTTAAGAAATTTCCATTATCTAACTAACTAAGTAAGATGGTCGTTAATAAACAATCAAGTCTAGCTGAGCATGCATGTTCTTCCTCACACTATATTTGCATGGAACAAGCAAAATTAATTCACAAGGAAGACCATTATTTAAAAAGAAGGGTGAAAGAAGCAATTGAAAGCGAAAAATCCATCAATAACATGAATAGAGATGATGGTCTAAAGTTAAGTAACACCTGGAAACCCCTATTAAATAAAATTAAAAAGCAATAAACAAAGATTTACACATATTCATTAAAAAATAAATAAA
>APFE030493597.1:15964-56630 GCA_000404065.3 Pinus taeda | reverse complement strand
TATTTTAGCCCAATGGAAATGGTGTTGAATCAGAGAGGAAAGCATTGCAGGAGTTGAAATGCCAGATCAAGGAAGCATTCACGAAAAATGAATTCAGCGAGCATGAAAATGAGAAATCTGATGGGATCAAGAATTGAACCCGTCACCTGTTGAGAGAGGATGGATCAAAATCACAGCAGCAGTAAACAAAAAAAATAAAAAAAATTAATGAAGTCAAAATTATTACATGTAAATGGGCATACTACTGTAAGACTTGGTAAGGCATGTGTACCCCTCGGTGATCACCGGAAAAGTTTGGGTTAGACCTAGGTGATAGGGGGGATGTCGGGTTAACAATACCCCGTTAAAAACTCTGAGGGGGGTAAGAGCTAGAGTGAGCGAGATTGTCTCACTTAGCAGGTTTGGCTAGAGTTAGTCAAAGAACCCCAAGTCAAGTTTAAGGGGGGAATTGTTAGGTAAACTTGACTGGGATAGAGTCAAAAGTTGACCAGGTTAAATAGTGATGGTTTTGGGGCACATGGTATTGTGTACCCATGGTATTCTGCCCGTGGTATTATATGTAATGGAAGCCTATAAAAGGTTGAAGGACTTCATGGTGTAATGCAAGGGCCTGGGAGGTGAGCGGTGAAGGCTCACTTGGCCGTAATTGGCAGGGTTTTGCCAGGATAATGAAATTTAATTATGATTGGGTTTTTCCGCCGGATTTGGGGTTTTCCCAAGATAAACATGTGGTGTTTTATGTATTTTTATGGTTGCTGCTGGTTATTTTTATATTGGTTTCTCCTCATAAATTCTACTGTATTAAATTTAATGTTCTTGGGTAAATTTCCTTTAACATTATTTAATTCTTAATAAGACGAAAAATGTGTAATTCATTCAATTTTAATGTAATATTAAATAATAATAAATTATCAAAAATACAATTTAATTAATTCAATATTGGTTTATAAAATTTAATCTATTGTTAAATTTAAATAACTTAAGTCATATTTTTTATAACCTACAGCCTAGATCCATATCAACTCTAGATCTACCAAGCACCTAGAGGGATCAAATATCTTGAGATGTAAACATGTTTTAGAGCAAAAAGAGATTTGATCCCTCTAGGGGCTTGGTAGATCTGAGTTAAGATGGATCTAGGCTAGGATAATATATATGTATTTGAAATTGAAATATTTAATTGATAATTCATGTTCTCCACATTAAAATGTTAAAATATGCCCCTTATAATTTTTTCCTGTATGTATACATTTAATTATTTTATTATTATTAATTTTCTAATATATTACATATGAAGTCTATATTAAACATTTGAAAAAATTACAAATATTCATCATACATTGAATTGGAAAGCAACTATCTAATGGAATACGAATTCTCTCCATCTTTCTCACTAAAGTGAAAAAAATAAATAAATAAATAATTACTTTACTTTTCTATATATAAAGTACCTATAAAAGTATGTTATTTAAATATGGCATTGAAATATTTACATATGGTTGTCAGTAAAATAATTTTTGTTATAAATATAATTTTGTTTTAAATATCACATGTAAATGGAACATAGAAGAAATTACACATAATGTAATATCAATAATACTATTTCTTGTCATGTGAAAAAATTACATTTCTTCCTCATAATAAAAGCTAAATTATTTTCTTTTACTTTCAGTTAACTCTATATCTCTATAATAAGTTATATAAGATTCAGGTGAAATTGCAGTATCATAATTATGGCCGAGATTAATTTCTTTTTGTATTATTATTTATTAATTTTTTATATTTAAATATTATTTTACTATTTTAAACGTAACGTTATGTGACAATATCTCTCCATGTTGATTGAGTTGTAGAGTGCCTCTTGATGCAAATATATAATATAATATATATATATATATATATATATATATATATTATATATAATATATATATATATATATAATATATATATATAGCTAAAATATAGAGATTTTCAAGAAATTTAAATTCATTATTTATAACAATTCTTACCAATTTAAATTAGAAATTTCTCTCTCTAAAGATGAGGATAAAGAAAGGTAACATAAGGCTTCATGCAAAGTTACCATGAGAAATTACTTGTAGTTGGGGATTTTCTCTATTGGGGATTCTCCCTTAAAGAGGAAAGAGAATTTTTTCTAGTAATGAAGATATAACATTTTGATGTTATTTTGGTTCTTTATTTGCTATAGTACTAGTTTAAATTTAATTATTTTTAATAACAAATATGAGTTAAATAATACAAAAATGATAATTTATTAGATTTAAACTTTTGACAAATAATATATTTGATTACTTCTTAATGAGCAACTCAAAAAATATTATTTTTTCCACATACTTATCGCGAAATAGTCACTAAAATTAATGTTTTTCACATTTCTCCTAGCTAATATTACATCAGTTTCACAATGATAAAGACATGTCCACTTTAAATAATTTAGTTATAAATACATAAAAAATAGATATTGTTTTCACATACCTAAAAGGAAACAAAATTGCATCAATGTTATGCAACCAACTGACAAAATAGAAGAGATGATAGATCAACAACTTAAAAATTAGTCTCTTCGAGGGGGAAACCTCCTTTACATTACATAAATGAACAATTATTGGATGATACAAATGAGAAGACCTCCTTGGTATATATAGGAGTCTAAGGGGTAACAATATAATCAGAGCCTACATATCAATAATAATGTAAGGGAACAACAATAACAATAGTGAGATTCTATGGGGCACAACAATAAGAACATGGGGGATACATGGGGACCACAATAACAGTAGTGGGCTTCTATGGGGCACAACAATAACAACATGGGGGATACATGGGCATGACAATAACAATAGGGGGCTACACTAACAACAATAATAAGAGAAATACACTAGTATTATAGGGACCTAACATGCCCCTCTCCTTCAAAAAAATGTTGTCCTCAATGCTTGAGTAGTCCCAGATGCTTATGTATAAAATTTGCATCCTCCCATGTGAAATCTTCAACAAATAAGTTTTTCCACGTAATGAGATACTCTTAAATTAATTGATTGCGTAGTTGTCAGGTTCTTGTTTTTGTGACTTCTTCAAGCTCAAATATGTTTTTTCCGTCTTCGTCAAGTTATGGAAACATTGTTTGAAATTTCCTCTTTTCATTGATAACCTTCTTTAAGCATGAAACATGGAAAATTGGGTGTACACAGGAATATACAGGCAGCTCCAATTTGTATTCCATAGTACTAATATTTTGCAATATCTTATAAGTAACCTAGTACTTGGGTGATAATTTCTTGTCCTTCTTAGTTTCTTGAGGGACATTTGTTTGTATGGTTGTAGCCATAAAAATACCCAATCGCCTACATCAAAACCTCTTTCACTATGATGCTAATCTTCCTGTTGTTTCATTCAATTATGTGCCAGAATGAGGTTATCCTTAAAGAGTTGGAGAACTTGTTGTTGATGCTCGATGTGATCTTCCATTACTTGAACCTTAGAATTTTCTCTTAAAGACGATGTGATGAATGGTAGATGATATCCATAAAGTTCCGCAAATGGAAGGAGGAGTTATACCATCATTTAATTAGAGGTAACCACTTAACACATTGTGTTTTTTTATCAGATACAAAGCAACGAAGATATCCTTTTAAATATTTGTTCATTATCTTAGTTTTCCCATCAGATTGAGGATGCTAATATGAGCTATAAGCTAAATGAGTACCAAGAAAAGAAAATAATTTCATCCAAAAATTTCTAGTGAAAATGGGATCTTTGTCACATGCAATAATCTTTGGGTTTCCATGTAGCCTTTGAATTTTTTTCTTAAATTCAATAGCAACTATACTGGCTTTAAAAGGATGATACAATGCACAAAAGTGTGCGTACTTGGTAATTCTATCAACTACCACTAGATGACACTCTTTCCTTCAAACTTGGGTAAACCTGTGATAAAATCCATTGAAACCTCCTCCCAAAGTTGTTTTGGAATGGCTAAAGATTGTAACAAACTCGGGGTCTTAATTGTAACTTTATTTTGTTGACAAACCAAAATTTCTGCCATAAACTTCTGAATATTAGATTTAAGGCCATCCCAAAAAAAAACCTTCTTGACCCTGTGGTAAGTTTTTAAAAATCTTGAGTTCCCTCTATTGGGTGCAGGGATTGCACTTAAGAAAACTCCTCAACACTTAATTGTCAACCCGGGGATTTTGTAAACTTACAAACGAAGAATAGGAAATTCCAGAAGTGGTCTTAACTTTTCCTATTCTTAATCCTACTTCTTAAAGCAAATGCTTTGCAGAATCAGACAGAAAGAAATCACAAAGGAAATTAACACCAAAGCAAATTTAGTTCTAGAATGTAAAAGAAAACTTTTCAAGTAAATCAAGTAAAGGAGTTTTCACACAACTGAAACAATCTTAAATGTTGGAATGAAATGTTATGTTCATCTTCACATAGATAGCTAACAATATGAAAAGTGGTCCCTTGCAAAGATATGGTTTCCTCTTGATCTTCCTTCTACACAAACAACCTGTTCTTGCACTGTTGCAATCTGCTTGCACTAGTGCAAGTATAGTGTTTCTGTGTAAAAATATATTTTACCTCTCTTGCTGAAGATTTATGTCTTTGTGAAGATGCTCTAAGATTCAAGGCTAAGAGCACTCTATTTCTGTGACAAGAGACCAACGCTTGCACCAAGGCATAGATTCCTTCACCGAGTTTCTAATTACTTTCAAAAAGACTGAAATATGTGTTGAAAAAGAATTGCAACTGCAAATGAAATCCTGAAATAAATTGTCAATGGAAAGTAAATTCTTTAATTAATTAAATCTTGTAGATGAAGTAAACTTCATGAAATGAAAGAAACTCAAAGTAATCAAAGCAGTAGTCTAAGTGATCTACACGTGTCAACTAACTTTGGCAATCCACTCAAATCGTTTTTGTTCCTTAGTTATAAAAACATAAAATTCAAGTAAAACGTGTCTGTGATAAATTCATGCAATTGTTCTCAGTTCCTTTAGAAATATGCCTTTAATGTTGAAGACAATTACTGAAGTTAACATTTCATTTTCTTGCAAAATAACTGGAAATGATATGCAAGAAAGAAATTCAATGTTGGCTGTAAAATAAATAATTGAACCAAAGTGCAGGAAGTCGCATGCACTAGTACAGGAGAAGGGCTTCCTACACGATCCAAGTGAGAGAAAATTGAGACAAGGATTACGAGTAAAGGAATGCGAGAAAGGAATTCCAAAAAAGAAATAAATTCAACTAACTCCCAAGCCATGGATCTGTTCCACACTTTAACTACGAAATAGATTCAAATCAGAATTATGTAAATAAATATCAAAATTGCTCACACCACACACCTGCAAAAAGAAATATTCACACTATCTTTCTGAATACCAAAAGCACAAGGGGTAAATGAGTTGGTTTGGTTGGGCTCTGTTATCACCCCAAGAAACTCACCTAGGTTGTATATCAGTGATGCTCGGGAACATTACAAACTCAACAAAATTTTGGAAATATGGTGGATGAATGAAACAAATGCTGCATATTCAATCCAAATAACCACTCCTGCTATGTTTAACCCCAGACATGGGTGAACACCCCCAGACTACAAGGCTTTTAACCACCAATTACTCACAGCTTGAGGATTAAGTGAATACGGAGAAAACTGACTACACTAGCAGATGCACAAGACCATGTGATGGCCAGTTGCAACCAGTAAAGAGGTTTGTAAATCTATTATTTAATACACAGACAGGATGATAGCTCTCTAGCATTAAAACAATAGAGACCCACACACAAATTCAATGATACATGATAAATCCTAACACAAAGGTGGGATGACAGCCCCTCTAATGCTAAACATTAATAGCACCTAAATAAATGCAAAATAGGCACAACCTGGAACAAGAAGAAGAAGTGGAAGTGAGCAATTAACAGCAAAAGAAGCTTGCATTAGCTGAAAATGAAGACCAGACGTTGCAGAATACCGGATCATGTCTTCCTTCCTTCTTCAGGAGCATAGTATAGTCGGGAGTGAAAACAGATAGTATGGCAGAGAATGGTTATCGACCGTTGGATCAAACAAATGAGCGGCGGAGATGACACAGAGGGAGGAATCAGGAGGGATATGAATAGACTAACGTGGGC
Organism: Pinus taeda; assembly: GCA_000404065.3. Taxonomy (NCBI): domain Eukaryota; kingdom Viridiplantae; phylum Streptophyta; class Pinopsida; order Pinales; family Pinaceae; genus Pinus; species Pinus taeda. The sequence continues at coordinate 50,464 of APFE030493597.1, read as the reverse complement.
CATAGGATCGTGGTCGGGCAGATCCGACGATGAGCACATAAGAAAGGTGTGTGGGTGTTAACGAGTGGGGAATAGGGAAAAGAGCTGTAAGAGGTATGTATCGCACCGCTTTAGGTGGATAGGTGGTAAACATACAAGGGGTAGTGATCAAAATAAGAGGTTGAAACGTGGAAGATTAGATAGGTAGAAAACCACCACGATCACAAGTTATCACGTGGGCAGGTCGCAGGATGGGAAGGAGCAACTACCGTTCGATCACGCGACGGGCGTTCGAACGGCGAGGAACCGCTAGATTATGCGATGTGCGATCAATGGTTGAAATTGTGATCGCGATATCGCATTGGCGAAAGACAAAGGGGCGGTCGTAGCCTTGACACTCGTGAGTGCGATTTGCGATCAGATCGCATCGCGGAATCACAATTGGCAGAAGACATAGGGGCGTAACGAATATTGTGGGGTTAATGTGCAATAGCAATCAATTCGCATCACAAGGGGAAGAAAACAGAAATAGCGGGGTTATGAGTATAAGGGTCCTGAATGGAAATTATAAAACAAACAACTGCCAACCCCCTGCAACTCAAACCAGCATTGTTTAATCTTGATTTAATCCCTCAAATGCTGCAAACTATAACAGAGCTCACACTGGCTCCTTCTGGGGATGAGATCCTCCCTGCGAGGTCTCAAGAACCTATAGACCGATGCCTTTCCATCTGAAAGCAAACTAATCAAAATTCCTAGTGTTCCATTGGGCATGGAGTCTGCTTTGTCTACACAAAACGAATAAAAAGAAACTATTTACAACCTTTAAGGCCAAAGACGTTAAGCAACATAATATTTCAAAAACCGCCCAATGACTGGGCCATCAAAAGTTGTCTCCCCTCCCATCCTTTTAAGTATGAAGGTGTTGTTCCCTTGAATCTATGAAATGATGAAAGGCCCTGTCTAGAGAGCATCAAATTTCCCATGATTTCTTTCTTTTCCTTCAATGCATCCCATTTCAGAACCAAATCACCAACCTGAAAATTACTTCTTTTTGCCTTCTTGTCAAAAGCTTCCTTTGTCTTTCTCTGATGTGCTACAACCTTTTCAACCAACTGTTCTCTAATCTGATGTAAATCTATCAAATCAGTGATTCGTTGTGCCATGTCTTCTTTCTTATTCTGCTTTTCTTGAAGGAATTTTGCCACAGGGAGAGTAAGCTGGATTGGAAATACTTCCTCTATGCCATATACTAGCTTAAATGGAGAATATCATGTGGATGTTTTAATGGTCACTCTATCAGCCCAAAGTGCATATTTGAGCTTGGAATCCCAATTCTTTTTGTTATCCTCTAACAACTTCTTAATTATCCTTGTTAAACTTTTATTAGAGGATTCTGCTAGACCATTTCCTTGAGGATAATATGAGGTGGAATGAATTAATTTGATACCCATTGAATCACACATTTCCACCAACTCTTTGGCCCTAAAGGCTGCTGCATTATCTGTGACTACCTTCTGGGGACAACCAAATCTGCTGAGGATATTCTCTGTCAAAAATTTCATGACCACATTATGATCAGCCTTCCATGTAGGTATTGCTTCAATCCACTTAGTGAAATAATCAATTGATCAGGGGCTCATGTCCAAAGTGTCGTAAAATGCTCAAAATTTAAAGTGCTCAAAATTGGCTCAAACATAAACGACCGGATAGAGCTCATCCTCCCGATTCCGATGCCACAAATGGTTCGAAAAATGGTTGACGTATGTGAAAGTTACGTGAAAAAAAAAATCGCCCAATAACCCTTAATTTTTGAATTTTCAAAAAAAAAATTATAAAAAAAAAAGAATATTCCACGAAATATTCCATGGAATATTCTGTTGGGACGGGTCAATCAGAGGCCGCCATGTGGCAACTTGCAAGCCCGGAGGCCACCACGTGGCTCAGATGACGTAAGCACAATGGGGGGAGTGCATATGTAAAAGTTCGGTGGGTTGTGGATTGAACCCCCGACCTACCATGCATGAATTCTACGAGTTACCAACGCGCCACAGCAGCGGGAATTGAAAGTTAATGGGAACATTTAATATTTAAGTTTTGAATTTGAGTTGTGGTGGGAAGAAAAGGGGCCAGCCCTATTCCATATGACCAAGCGCCCAAAACCAGGGCCATAACCAAACAGCCAGCGCGCAATTCGAGGTAAACCGCCGAGATTTTTGCGGTCACATACGCCATAATGGTCAGTTAAACTACAGTTCTAGTTGGCGGATTTTTTGGCGGAACGCCAAATTTGGCAGTCCTGCCATAATTGGTGGAGCTTAACTAAAGTTAGCTGGAGTTTTTTTAGGGGAAACTGGCAGTTGGGAGTAAATGGCCATAACTTTGGCTAGAAAAGGCGGTTTTGGATGAATTGCTTTTTTATTTTGGATATTTTGGATGTGTTGAAGCCATTGGCACAGGTCTTTCAGCCATCAGAGGTCATTTGCATAGTTTTTGGAGTCGTGGAAGTTCTAGGAGCCACCAAGGCCCAGTATTGTGAGAACTGTATCAAGTTGCAGGTATCCATTGGAGGTGAACTAGCAGTCAATCCTGAAGGATTCATGTGTTCTGAATCTAATTTTACATTCTATCTCACCTATAGAGAATTCTATTCAGCTATAAATTCATTTTGAGCATTCAATTAAAACGAGGACTGACCCATTTGGGAGCCTTGGACCTAGCAGACGTAGCCCAGGAGGGGTGAACTGCTTCATCAACTTCTTTTGCATCTGTGGTTGATTTATTTTGCAGAACAAATTTGTTTTAATGTGTTAAACAGCAAAAGGAAATAATTTTGCTATGCTCAAATGGATCATGAACAAATGAAAATTTCATTTGTTTCTTTATTTCAAGACATGGGCATCTATTAAACATGTTTACTACTGAATTGAATACCTTGCAAACCTTTTTCAAGTAGTTTCAAATTAAAATCAAGTTGGTATCAGAGCTATGTTGTTGTTTCTTTGTATCAAAAGCAGTCAAATAAGCTATAGACAGAGCCTGAAACGAGCCAGGAAGCCTTCGAAATGCTCTTGTTATACAATTGCACAGTAGATAAATGCTCTTTCAGTCAATCTCTGGTGTAGTTGTCTTTTGATTGTTTTTGTGCAAAGATCTTCTAATTGTCTTGCAAGTATTGATGCTTACCAGGTTGAAACTTAAAAGAGGGGAAGGACAGTTGACTAGAGAACGAGAGAATCCTCAGTCAAGGAGGAAGGCCAGAGAGCCATCACCTTCACCTTCAATTTCACCCTCAAGAGTCTCAGCAGAAGCTTCAAGAATGTCTGAACATGGAGGAGAAATTCCTCAAGACACAGATCCAAAAGAAGAAGAAAGAGTCTTCAGAAAGGCTTTCTTGGACCTCACTGAAATGGTGAGGATATTGTACCAAGAAAGAAATGAGAAATTGGCTGGAGAAGGGTCCAAACATCCACTTGAAGGAGAGGGTTCTTCAGGAGGTAAGAAGGATGATGATCATTCTAAGAAAGGACATGGAGGTAATGGTGATCCACCACCCCCATCGTCACCTCCTTCCTCTTCATCCTCATCTTCTTCTTTTGTGCATAAACATAGATCCTTTGGAAAAAGTCCTTTTTTGAAGCTTGATGTAAAATTCGAATTGCCTATGTTTAATGGTGAAGTGAATGCAGAAAAGCTTGACAACTGGATTAGGCAGTTGGAGGTTTACTTGAGGATCCAAAACATGCATGATGATGCCACAAAGATTCAGTTGGCTTCTTTGAGAATGGATGGAGCAACATTGGTCTGGTGGGAGGCCAAGACCAGAAGAGATCAAGAAATTTGGTAAGGTTACCTCAACATGGACTGACTTTCTGTTAGCCATTAAAAAAAAAATTTATCCTCTTGCTCACATGCAAAAAGCCATTATGAACTGGAAAAATTTCAGACAACTTAAGGGTCAGAATGTCCAAGACTACATCCAAGAATTCAGGAGAAGAGCTCTCTTGTTAGGGGTAGATTTACAGACCCAAGACACCTTGCTGAAATATATTGGTGGCCTGCATAGCTACCTTAGACACACCATCTTGATGTTTAACCCTACTAGCTTGGATGAGGTTTGTGTCCAAGCTATCCATTTAGAGGCAAGGGGAAAAAACACATTTGAAGAGGGTAGAAACAAGCCCGCTAAGGGGAAAAAAAAAGAGAAAATCTCCAAGGGAAAGGGAAAAAAGAATGCATCTGTCAAAGAGAAGAGTGAGAAAGTGATCTGTAAACACTGTTCTAAACTAGGCCATGAGGAGAAAAACTATTGGAAATTATATCCTGAAAAAATACCTCAATTTAACAAATCCAAAGGGAAACAAAAAACTACTGCTACTACATCTACACCACAAGATTTAGGGGATGATTCAGGTGATGAAACCAAAATTACAGCCATGGGTTTGAAAAACTTGAAGGGAAAAGAAATGGAAATTCAAGCCAGCACTAGTACCTCAAACTGTCATGTACAAGCTCCTAATGAGGAAGAAAGAATTGAACTATTTCATGTGAGGGTGATTTAAAACATACTAAGATTGACACACTTTTTGATAGTGGGTCACAAGCAAACCTCATATCAGAAGACTTGGTTAAGCAGCTTAAACTTGAGACCGTTCCACATCCGAAGCCATATCCACTTGGATGGATTTGCAAGGATGCAAATTTACAAGTTTCAAGAAAGTGCACATTGCGTTTTGCAATTACTGCACATTTTATTGATACAGTTGAACTTGATGTGGTACCTTTTGATATAGCAGGAATTGTTTTGGGAAGTCCTTACTTGTTTGACAGGAAAGCTATCTTTCATCACCATGAAAACAAATATCATCTTTTCAAAGATGGCAAGGAGTTCATTGTTAGAGCTCATAGCAAGAAGACAAATATAGCGATGGTGAATGCAGGACAGGTAAAAAGGCTGGTCAATTCAAGTAAGAATTTTGTTCTTCTTATGATTAAGCCCAAGGTTGATGTGAATCATGAGTCATTTGATAATTGTGATCCAAAACTTAAATTAGATCTGTATGATGTAGTTGATGTATATCATGAGATGTTTCAGGAGCCAACAGGTTTGCCTCCTAAGGGGGAGATTCATCATGAAATCCATTTGCATCCAGATTGTCCTCGTCCAAACATAGGCATGTATCGCGTGTTTATTATGGAGAATGCTGAAATAAAGAAGAAAATCAAGGACTTGTTGGACAAGGGTTTCATAAGGCCAAGTACTTTGCCATGTGGGTCACTGATTGTATTGATTCCAAAGAAAGATGGCACTTGGCGTATGTGTGTTGATTTCAGGGCTTTGAACAAGATAACGGTAAAGAATCGTTACCCACTCCCAAGGATAGATGATTTGCTAGACCAGCTGAAAGATGCTTGATATTTCACTAAGTTAGACTTGCGCAGTGGATATCATCAAGTAAGAATTGAAGACAGTGACATTTGGAAGACAACGTTTAATACCAAACGAGGACTCTTTGAATGGCTTGTGATGCCGTTTGGTTTGTGCAACGCACCTGCAACTTTCATGCGGGTAATGGATGATGTATTGCATCCTTTTCTTGATGATTTCGTTATTGTCTACTTAGATGACATTTTGATCTTCAGCAAGTCTAGAGAAGATCATGTCATGCATGTTAGGAAAGTACTAGATGTTTTGAAGAAGAATCAGTTATTTCTTAAAATGTCAAAGTGTGAATTTGGAAAGAATTCTTTGGTGTATTTGGGACACATAGTAGGAGCAGGTGATTTGAGGATTGATCCTGCTAAAATAGAGGCTATTGTGAATTGGCCTACTCCCAAATCCATAACAGAGGTAAGAATTTTTTAGGGTGCAGCTCCTATGCATGTAGTGACAAGTGTGAAGCATGCTTTCCAATGGGGAGGCAAGCAGCAAAAAGATTTTGAATCTTTGAAAGAGAAGATTAGTTCAGCTCTAGTCCTTGCATTACCAGATTTGAGACAGCCATTTGAGATACAAACCGATGTTAGTGATTATGCCATGGGTGCAGTTCTTCTACAACATGGCAAGCCTATTTCTTTTCATTCTGAAACTTTTAATGGTGCTGTTGTAAATTATCCTACCTATGATAAGGAGTTGTATGCATTGGTACAAAGCGTCAAAAAGTGGAAACACTATTTGATGGGCAAACAAACTGTTATACATACCGACCATCAGCCCTTACAATACCTGCAATCACAAAGCAAGTTACAACAGTCACGACACTTCAGATGGATGGACTTCTTGCAATAGTTCCATTTGGTAATAAGGTACAAGAAAGGTACTCTGAATAAAGTTGTTGATATGCTTTCAAGGCCTATTATTGGTGTTGTTACTTTACTTAAGAATGATTCCCTTGTACATGATAGTTACATAGAACACTATGCATCTGATGATGACTTTAAAGATGTGTATGCTAGCTTGAGTAAAGGGAATCATGTAGAGGAAAATGACTATCACATGCATAACAATTTGTTGTTTCATTTGGGAAAGTTGTGTATACCACAAGGGGAGAGAATAAATGTCATAAGAGAAGCTCATTCTTCTCTTATTGCTGGCCATTTTGGTGTAAGCAAAACAGTTGCACATCTACAGAGGTATTGCTATTGGCCTCGCATGGTAGATTCTGTTTCAAGGTTCATAAGAGGTTGTTCATTATGTGCTACAAGCAAGCCTAGTAATAGGAATCTTGGCTTGTATACTCCTTTGCCGGTACCTTCTAGACCATGGGAGAGCATCTCTATGGATTTTGTAGGAGGTTTGCCAAAATCTAGAAAGCAGCATGATTATTTATATGTAGTAGTTGATCATTTCAGCAAAATGTGTATACTTATGCCTTGTAAGAAAACTATAACTACTGAATTATTTTTTCATCATGTATGGATTCACTTTGGTTTGCCTACTTCCATTATTAGTGACAGGGATTCCAGATTTGTGGGGAATCTTTGGTCCAACCTATGGGAGATGATGGACACAAAGTTGAAGAAAAGTATTGCTTTCCATCCGCAAACAGATGGAAAAACCGAAGTTGTGAACAGAACCATTGTGCACCTCTTGAGAGGATATTGCAGCAAGCATCCCAAGCTTTGGGATGAACATTTGCACTACATACATCATGCTTACAAGCGTGCCAAGCACTCTTCCACAAACACCTCACCGTTTGAAGCTTGTTTTGGTTACTTGCCCAAATCACCTCTTGATTTCATCCTTGAGAAAGATGTCTCCATTGAGGGACATAGTGATATTGACAAAGCCCGTTCATTCATTGAAAGAATTCGGCAAATACATCAGCAAATTCAAGAACAGCTTGAGAATAGTCAAGGCAAGTACAAGGAAAGACACGGCAAGCAAGAGTCAATCACAAGTTTCAAGAAGGGGATGAGGTATGGTTGTACATTAGTAAGAGAAGGATGCAAGGAGAAAGTAAAAAGCTGAAGCCTATTCGTTATGGTCCATTCAAAATCCTCAAGAAGGTTGGAAATAATGCTTTTCAATTAGATTTGCCTTCCTACATGCAAATGTATTCTGTTGTTAATGTGGAGAACTTACGTTTGTATGAACCTCCTTTGATCGCTGATCATGAAAGCGCTGTTCAGCTGCCATCTATAGAAGATTTCTCGCCAGAATATTTAGATGAGCTGAAAGAAGATACAATCCTTGACAGAAGGACACGCACTTCAAGGAGGGGCAATGTAGATTATGTTCGGGTTGGTTTCAAAGGCAGCAAACCAAACAAGGCAAAGTGGATGGAGGTGGACAGAGTGAGGGCACTGTACCCTCACCTCTTTAACAGGTAGTTGAAGGCTTTTGGGGTCCAAAAGCTTCCCAATGGGGAGGCGCGATCAGGGGCTCATGTCCCAAGTGTCGAAAAATGCTCAAAACTGAAAGTGCTCAAAATTTGCTCGAACCTAAACGACCGTATAGAGCTCTTCCTCCCGATTCCGGCGTCGCAAACGGTTCAAAAAATGGTCGCCGTATGTGAAAGTTATGTCAAAAACAAAATCGCCCAATAACCCTTAATTTTTGAATTAAAAAAAAATAAAAATAAAAAATAAAATATTCCACGGAATATTCCTTTTGGGCGGCCAATCAGAAGCTGCCACGTGGCAAGCCCGGAGGCCACCACGTGGCCCAAGCTGACGTAAGCAAGCGTATGGGCGCATATCAAAATATGGTTGGCGGTGAGGTTCGATCCCACGACCTCCCGCTTATCAAATACATGCCTTACCGTTAGGCTATGGAGCAGGATTTGTTAAAAGGGCGGAGGAAAAAGTATTTAAAGTTTAAATTTGAACTGTGGCGGGAAAATAAGGGGGCCAGCCCCCATGCCATATGACCAAGCACCAGGAACCAAGGGCTAGAGCACTAACCACCAGCGCACAATCCAAGGATAACCGCCGAGTTAATTCAACCTGGTCACATGCGCATTTTTAGCCGGCAGTTAAGGTTCAGTTGGCGGAGCACCAAATTTGGCGGTCCCGCCATAATTGGCGGAGCTTAACTAAAGTTAGCTGGAGTTTTTTTAGGGGAAACTGGCAGTTGGGAGTAAATGGCCATAACTTTGGCTAGGAAAGGCGGTTTTGGACCATTTTTTTTTTTTTTTTGGGTATTTTGGACATTCTGAAGCCATTGGCACGGGTCTTTCAGCAATCAGAGGTTATTCTCATAGGTTTTGGAGCCGTGGAAGTTCTAGGAGCCACCAGGGCCCAGTATTGTGAGAACTGTTTCAGGTTGCAGGTATCCATTGGAGGTGAACCAGCAGTCAATCCTGAAGGATTCATGTGTTATGAATCCGATTTTACAGTCTATTTCACCTGTAGAGACTTCTATTTAGCTGTAAATTCATTTTGAGCATTTAATTAAAACGAGGGCAGGCCCAATTGGGAGCCTTGGACCCAGCAGACGTAGCCCAGGAGGGGTGAAGTGCTTCATCAACTTCTTTTGCATCTATGGTTGATTTATTTTGCAGAACAAATTCGTTTAAATGTGTTAAACAATAAAAGGAAATAATTCTGCTATGCTTGAATGGATCATGAACAGCTGAAATTTCTTTTGTTTCTTTACTGCAAGACATGGGCATCTTTTAAATATGTTTACTACTGAATTGAATACCTTGCAAACCTTTTTCAAGTAGTTTCAAATTCAGATCAATGATTGAAGTGGAAACTTTCATTAGTGAGGTTCAAAGACATAGAGAAGCCACCAAAACAAAATCAAACAATTGGAAAAAGTTGATCTCAAGACCATTAATCAATTATTGGTCAAACCTCAAGGGCATTATCTAATTGCCAAACAAATTACTTCAAAGTTATTGCAAGAGATGCCCGTTGTAGAAGGTAGGACCTTTTATTGCAAGCTCAACATCTATTTGAAACCATCTATGTTAATATCAAAGATCTTAGAAATTTCCCTTGATGGCAAACACATATGGAAGCTTCTCAACCAACTAGGTTGTCAAGCAAAGAATAATTAGTACAAGCTAAAAAATTCCCTTCAAAATCATATCGTCCTCAGATTATATTAGAATGTTATTATATTTTTGTTTTCATTTATGTCATAACGACACAAGAAGTACTTTATATTTGTTATTATGTAATTATTTACAGTAACTCTTGAAATCTTAGAGGGGGTTCCAAATTTTCTAAGAAATTCTATATGCCCCATTGTACAAGTCAATCTTTTTGGAGAATACAAGAGCCAATTGAGGACTTTGTTCTAGCCAATTGATGACTTTGTTCTCCGATGCAAAATCAAGTTTGGCATCACATATTTACATTTGTTTGTTTCCATTTAACATCAAATTCTCAAATGTTTGCTTAGTCCACTTTCAATTGCATTTGTGTGAATGAGTTGTTATTGTACTAATGCTAGCAACTGGTTCAAGAGCATGATATATAATGCATGAATATAGGTCTAATTGGGACCTTGATCGGGCAATTTCTCCTATTATTGGTTTGGTCAAACCTAAGAAAAAAATGGCACTAGAAGGAGGGAATTCAATGATGAATGGCATGAGAAACTTCCAAAACTAATACCAATTCACAAGGATCACGACCTCCCTCAAACCCTAAATTAACTTCAAGAACACGTCATAGACATAATTCTCCAACTTTTGAAGTTTATCCTCTCATATCAGAATTGGTGGATCATTTAGCTTAATTAGAAGGTTTTTATTCTAGGATCACCTTTGAAAGTCTTAATCTTGAGTGACAACAATGGTAGTATCAAAAGTACTCCTCCGCTACTCAAGCTTCTCCCAAAATTGAAAATATTAGACAACAAATTGAACAAATTTTAGGAGAAGGCCCCTACAAATATGTTAGTTCCACACCAATCTAATTCCTTTGTCCCTCCTTTGCCAAAAAAAAAAGAGTTCTCACCAACAAAGCTTCGAACCATTTTTTTTATAAGAACCATTAGAATACCCTTTACCTGCAAGAGGTAAACAACCTTGATCCAAAGAAGAATTAAAAGAATCTAAATCTAAAGAAGAAACAATTGCTTTACTTCATACCTTTGCATAACCTGAAAGTCTTCTTTATCAACCATTACCAACTCACCCTTCAACTCCTCTATCCTTCTTTTGCAGTATAATTTCAAAGTTCTCACCAGAGCTTAGAGTCGAAAATTTAGAAAAGAAGAATTAGAATACCCTTTTCCTACTAGAGTTAACACCCTTTACCTGTCGAAGAATTAGAAGAATCTACATCCGAAGAAGAAACAAATGCTTTAGTTCATACCTCTATATCACCTGAAATTCCTCTTTATCAACTACTACCAACTCACGCTTCAACTCCTAATCTGCCCAAAACACCTTCACCTCCCCCAATTATGGCAGGAGTCAGAGGACAACAACAACCTAGAAGACATTGGCTATCTTTAATTGTAGTAGACTTTCCTAGAGTTCAACGTGATATTTCATAGCATCCCAATTTTTCTTTTGCCTAAATTTGATCTCGATAACATAGAAGCACATGAAGCTCATATTAGGAAATTCATGCTAGAAATTAACCTCATGAACATGCAAGATGAAGATGTTTTCTATAGGTTATTTCCCCACACCTTTATAGGAAAAGATTCAACCTGATATCTCACCCTACTAACTAGTTCAATACAAAATTGGGACACCTTTAAAGACATATTCGTTAAAATGTTTGGTGATGACAAAACATCAGTCACGTTAATGATGGGATTATCCAAAATTAAATTGCATAGTAAGGAAAAAATTAAGGATTTTAATCAAATATTTGTATCTCTATTGAATAAATTTTTTAAAACTATTGGTTGACAACCAATGTTCAGATTGTAATTTTATTCTACTACTTTGTCATCATCCATTTCCATATTAGTAAAATAGTTGCTTAGGTTATTCTAACAAAGTTAATGCAAGAATCCTTGAATGTTGTAAAGGAAATGCTGAACATTGCTAGCAAGGAACCTATGGATGAAAAAAATGACACCTCTTGTGAAGAAGGTTTCCTTCAAGGAAGGAAATAAAGGCAAAGATGATTTCTATATGGAGAGCTTGCACAGACACATCAAGAACCTTGCCGATGACATTATTGACCTCGAGAAAAATGTAGGAGAATAATTCTCATTTAAAAGGCCTTTTAGGCCATTTTATAAAAGGAATCCTCCTCCTCCTAGTGGTCAAATTTCCTCTTTGAATGATGAAGAAGTTGAAGAAGGAGATCAAACACCTGAAGAAAATTAGGATCAACATACCAAAAAAGCAAATATCATATGGAATGTTGTTGAAGGGATAATTGAAGCAGATGAAGAATATTTCTATGAAGATATAAATGTAGTACAAACTAGGAGCAAAGGATCTCCAACTTCCACTTTAGCTCTTGCATCCTCTTCTTCAGCCCATACCATGTCTGCAACAAATGGTTCTAAAAAGTCTACCCCACAAGATAGGCCAAGTGCTAAAACTTTGATAAGATAAAAACTTCTCGTTATGATGTAGTAGAAGACATGAAAAACATAAGGGCCAACATTTATCATTTTGAATTGATTCAATTGAAGCAACAAAGAAATAACTTGTTAAGGGCTTTAGATGTTACCAAAAGGAAAACCCTTGCTGAAAAATAATCCCTTGCTACGACACATAAAGATAAAGGGAAAAGTGTCTTATCTTCTTCTTCTGACAAAAGTAAAATGGTTAGTATTATTGCCATTTTTATAGGAGATAAATCAAACTCTCACACACCCCCATTTTTATTAACTTTTGCAATATTTAAGAAAAAGTGTGAAAAACTACTTAGTAGACTCTTGGCCTCTTCTAACATTACACCTTATTCAGTATGCATGAAAATTATTGTTGAAGCCTAGAATTCAACTACTGAAATTGTACAACTTGATTGATCTAAAGTTAGAGTGTTGGACGAATTTAAGAATGTTTTTATTAGAATAGCCTCTAAACCCAAAGTGCATCAAATAAATTATCCAATAATTATTTATATACTTGAATCCTCCAACCTGTTATTGATTTGAGACTAGTCCAAAAAATTGAATGGTTATTTTACTACAGACTAGTCCCATCTTTGGCTTCCATATAATGGTAAGCCTAATCAGATCAAAGTGGATTGAGAAAAACATATGAAGCATACAATGATTGATATTAATGATGACAATGAAACTATTATGTTCTCAAACACCATACTTGGCAATTACTATAATGATTATTTCTTCAAGAATTTCATTACAAACAATTATATTTTCACTCATTCTTTTGTTCAGTAAAATTTGATAATTTCTCTCAAACCAGTTCATATATATGTGTAAATAGTGAACATAATATTTCACATAAAAATATAGATAATCATATTTGGTCTTTATTTTTTTTATGGTTCCAAATCTAATGATGGTGTTGGAGTAGGTTGCATATTACAAAGTCCCATTGGTGAAAGAACCATGCTAGCCTGTAGGCCTGAATTCCAATGTACAAACAATGTGGATGAATATGAGATGTTAATTCAAGGTCTAAAGAAATCCATCAATATGAAAATACAATACCTCAATTTTTTTTGAAGATTCAGATGTTATTATTAGACACTTGAGGGATACAATTCATATGTCTCAAATCATTTGAGAAATTATGAGCAGATTGTTCTCGACTAGAATTAAAAATTTTCTACCTTCAATATTACTACTATTCCTAGAGTAGTCTTTAATGATGATGAAGACATCTTAAATTTCCTTACTTTAGAGGAAACTTAGTATGACTCTGTTATTGATGAAGACCTACATGATAGAGAGCAAAATCAACCATCTTTAGATGACAACGCCAAGTTTGAAAATATCATTCCAAAATTAGTAGTAAAGTTAGAAGATTTTCATGATCTAAAAGTCCGTTTCAGGGCACCTACTAACTGCAAAACCAATAGTTCCTTGATGTTGTTCATAATAATCATCCTAGGCACCAAACAAAGCCCTCAAAATGTTAATCTTGATCTAGGATGCTCACCTTATGAACGAGCCACTTTCATCCAATCGCTAAAACAATATAAAGGTGTATTCGCTTGGACTTATAATGACTTGAAATCTATGACGCATCCATAATCCAACATACAATTCCCTTAACACCATATTTAAAACTAATTCAACAAAAGTTGAGGAAAAATTCACCCTAACTTGGAACCCCATTCAAGGAAGATTTAAACAAACTTCTATAGAAAAATATAATCTTCCTTGTTAGGCATCCCCAATGGGTTTATAATTTAGTTTTAGTGAGAAAGAAGAATGAGGATATCAACATCTGTATAGATTTTAAAAATTTAAAGAAAGCTTATGAAAAGGATATTTCCCCTTCCTCTAATGGAAAAAATATTACAATTAGTAGTTGGATGAGAAATAATGCCATTATTAGATGGATTTTCTAGTTATAACAAAGTTCTTATTGCTACAACTGATCAAATGAAACAACTTTCCAAATAAAGTGGGGCACATATGCATATCGTAAAATGTATTTTGCACTAATTAACACTAGTGCCACATTTCAGAGAGCAACGAACATAGTCTTTTGAGGGATAATTAACATATCAATAGTTGTTTATTTGGATCATGTAATAGTTTATTTCAATAAAAGGTTTGATCATATGCATCATCTCAAACATATTTTTGAAATATGTAGAAAGTATGATATTTCTCTATATCCTAAAAAGTCATTTTTTGTATTAACTGAAGGAAAATTTCTAACAATTATTATTTCCAAGACTAAGAATGTAATTGAATCGTCCAGGGTAAAAGCTATATCACAGAGTCATATTCCCCACAACAATAAATCCATGGAATCGTTTTAGGACAGATTAATTTTGTAAGGCAATATGTACCAAACTTCACTCAAACAATTTGTACCTTACAAAGTATGATAAAAAAGAATGACATGTTTAAATGGAATCCTTTGGAACATGAAACATGTTAGATATACATGGAATCTGGACAACCAAATAAGGTAAAGCATGAATGCCTTTACTATTAACAAATGATACACATGACTGTTGGATTCATATTCCAACATCTCTTGGACTCCCTTTAACTGTTTATCTTCCCTTAGAGGATTAGGTGTCCAAAATTCCCCCCTTAATCCGAAGGGGTATGTATGAGTCCAAGACGAGAGTTGTAATACAAAATGTGCAAAAATGTATGGCAGCACTAGGTTGAATGTGCTTTTTGAAATGTTGGTATAAGGGGGTGGTTCAAGGATGACCACCAACTCTGGAATGCTTAATGTTGGACACCTAATCCTCTAAGAAGATAAACAGTCAAAGGGAGTCCAAGATATGTTGGAATATGAATTCAACAGTCATATGAGGGTATTATATATGTGTATCATTTGTTAATAGTAAAGGCATTCACACTTTACCTTATTGGCTATCCACATTCCATGTATATCTAACATGGTATCAAAGCCAGGCGAATTCCTACCCTGCTCTTGAGCCACTAGTTTTGTGGCCACTGTGCATTTCAGTTCTGCCATCTTTAACTTACTGTAACACAGATTAGAAGCCTTGCTTTAAATGTGTCTACAATATCTACCATCCAGTCAAGTTTTCTGCTTGTCAATGACATTTAATAATTTCTACATTTTTGCCTATCCTCCCTAGCACTCATGAAAATCTGTCAGTGCATTTGGGTGTTATTTTTTCCACTATTTGCTACATTTTTTAACACTTTTAAGGCCCGCTCATGACCATCATGAGCCTATTATTATCAACCTCCACTCCTTGTAAGGTGTTACTCTAAGAATTTGTGGCATTCTATTGCTCTTTCTGATATCTCTATTTCCCTGCCCTGGTAGAAACGCCTCAATCTCCTTATCTCTCTTATTATGATAATTATGCCCATATTATTTTATTAGCGGGTCTGCACATCCAACGTTACCAAGGCATTACTGCATCGTCCTAATTGTAATGTTTCTCTTCCAGAATGATATCATCTAGTTACTCCATTAGATCACTGAGTCACTTTATTCTTTAAAATTTAGGTCGAATATCATAGATGGGGAGTTGATCGCTTTTCTTTGTTTGCATTGTGCGGCATTTCATTAAGAATTCAAAGCTATAGGATGTCTATCTTGACAATTTAAGTTTTCATCTTGACAAATTTGTGCCATTCAATCTATTTATAGTAGATTCAGGAGCCATGAGAGGGTTCCCTAATGCACCATCATAGCCAGCTGAATGCACTACCTCCAAAATTAAACTTTAGGGATTGTTTGAAATTTCTGCAATCTCTAATTTCACTTTTGCTAGATGTTCCTTAACCTCCCTGTAAAAAAATGTGTTCCTCACACTATCAATCAACAATTTTACCATCTTAGGGAGATAGGTTTTGACAGCATCGAAAGCGTAACCCATCTGTTATCGGGATGCCGATGTTGTAACATTCCCTCTGATGGCTTCCACCTCACGCACCATCCAAAGATGGCTTCAGTTCTTTATGGTTTTGAATGCCATTCGTTCCAGGAGATGTGTTTCCCCGCTAGACAATGGGGTCGCATACACAGAACTATAATCAACGTACAATCCAATTGATGCAGTGGGGCTCAAAAAGTTTTCAAATGCAACTTTGATATCATTTGGAAGGGTCGTGACAATGGTCTTTGTTGGTTCCACATAATCTAGAAGTGTAAGCGAAATATTCACGCCTGACAGGGGAAAATCCAGGGGAGGAAGAGATTCCGATTTGTTTCGTGTGAGCCATGAGAACAGTCTGCCACAGGAGGACTGTGCAATTTCTTTTCAAGAAAGCCCCGGTGTGTTCATGGCAAAAGCCTTTTTTGAGCCACGTTGAGTGCAACATGTAACCACCATATTAACTTGCTCTTGGTATGTTGTTTCCTTTTGGTAGTTCATTTCAGTGTGGTGGAATGGTATGTCGGTGAACTGGTTTGGTACATTGCATTTTTTACTTGAGAGCATATGTTCATATGTGAATGAGTCATATGGTCAGAATGGTGTTGTAGTGAACAGTTGCAATACAAAGTCCATTGAATGGTACCGCCCCTTTGAATATATAGTATTGGTCTCCTTGTGGTTATTGATGGTGGACTTTTCAAGTAGTGTGGCATAATGGAGCCATTTTATAGTCAGTTTTAATATTATTTGAATAGTATGTGTTGTATCAGCAGCCGAGGCCATAAGGAAAACCCTCGTCAATTTTATAACACCTACACTCGAGATGAAGTATTTTACATATTTGTACGTTGATATTTTACTGCTTGATGGCATGTATTGGTTGGTCGTTGGACTAGTCGTGAAATGTTGTGCATAAGTTGTGAACATAGGGAATGTCTCTATACAAGTTTGAATTGAATAAGTAATGTGCATTGGTGTCGATAAAGTTTATATGTGCATTAAATGCAAATTTATTGCCATTCCAAGAGTCCAGACAACACATAAAATGATATTCCATTGGGAAAAATATTGATCTTTTGGCATTCTTTAGTATTGAGATATATAAGTCTCCACCAAGAACCAACTTGCATTGTCTAGTTTGTTGGCTCCTTGTAAGTTTTGGGCAAGAAAGAATTATAGTTTTGAAGGAATACTCAAACTACTTATTAGTCTGGCTTAAAGATTTTTTTTGGACTCCTTGCACAAATTTCTTGAAAATAAAATGCTTATTTGTTTACTTTGAGCCTTTATTCTGAGACAATGGCCAGTCTTGATGATGCATTAAATTTCTTGAACACTCTGATACTTTCCAGTATTGATGGTATGGTAAGTGTCAGCAAAGCTTCTCTCTCTCAAATTCGAAACTGTTTGCAACATGCACATGAAAAGATCGAGTTTTTGCAACTAGAATCTCAATCCCAGCAAGAAGAATTACAGTAGTGGAGTCATCATTCTAGACTTGTTTTTGTTCAAAACATTGAGACATACTTCCCTTAGCAGCAAGAATATAAAGTTGAGGTTGATTCTCATTCAGTGCCTAGTTCAAAAGTAGAGTTGCATGCATAAGCAGAAACTTAGCATACGCTTCCCAAGCCCATCATCAGACCTTGGGAAGAGCTTGTACATAAAAATTACATAACTGGTCTTGGATATGAAAATGATGTGTCCTTTCATATTCCAGATTACTCAAAGCCCATCAAACTTCAGAGTGTTGGATTTCTTCGTGGCGGTTCACCTTCACTTGTTTAAGATTCTGCTCCACATTCACAGCCAAAAGTTGTTAAATGCCAACATTGTGACTGAGTTGGCCATATGAAAGATCATTGTTTTGATCTTCATCCCTGCAAGCATTGTGATCAGTGTACTCATTTTTCACACAGATGCTTCAAAAACAGGCTTCTTGTAAGAACAAAGATTCATCTTGGATGGATCGCTTCTTGGCAATGAGCTTCAACAACCAAGAAGATATTTCGCTCATACAACAAGATTTGTTCTTGAATATTGAAAAGTCTTGCAGTTGAGATATCTTCATCTTCTCACCTTGTATCTGACAGGGGGGAAGTGATGGTCATCTCCAAGTTTCAAAGCTACATCAAGCTAGCCTGAGCCACAACTTGCCATACCAGATTAAGAGTTGTAGCCAAAGACAGAGATGCCCCTGAGCATGCCATTGGTTGGTGGTCAATGTTAAACCATGTATGTGGGGTGAGACCTCCCTTTTTAGGCTGAGCTTCTCCCTCTTCAAAGAATTGGGGACACTTCCTCTAACAGAAGACTTTGGCTTCTTTCCAATTCTGGAAGAGTTCCATGAATTGCATTAAGCATTCCAAAGTTGGTGGTCATCCTTAAAGAACTGTAGGTTGTAGACCTCCCTTTTCCAGGTTAAAGTTCTCCCTCTCCAAAGAATTATAAACACTTCCTCTAGCATAATATTTCAGCTTCTTGCCAGACTTGGAAGAGTTTCGGGAACTGCACTAAGCGTTCCAGTGTTGGTGGTCATCCTTAAACCACCCCCTTATCCCAACATTTCAGAGAGCACATTTAGCCTAGTGTTGCCATGCATTTTTGCACATTTTGTATTACAACTATCGTCTTGGACTCATACATACCCCTTCGAATTAAGGGGGGGAATGTTGGACACCTAATCCTCTAAGGGAAGATAAACAGTCAAAGGGAGTCCAAGAGATGTTGGAATATGAATCTAACAGTCATATGAGTGTATGTATCATTTGTTAATAGTAAAGGCATTCACGCTTTACCTTATTTGGTTGTCCACATTCCATGTTTATCTAACAAAGCCTATAAATCAATTAGCTCATTTTTACATTGATTGAAGAATAATTTAAAATGCATGAGTACTACAAGTGAACTTCTTAATCAAAATGATTAGGCACTAGAAACAAAATTCTTTTAATTCACCCTAGATCATCTTAATTATTGGTAGAGATAAATGTTTTTTCCCAATATATCACCAATTATTGAGATGTAACCCAAAACCCCATTATTTTTCTTAACATTAATAAAAATAATAAAAACCCTTGAATCCTAAAACTAACCTTCAATCCCCTTTGTATTAAAAAAAAATAAATAAAAATAAAAAAAGTCACACACCATTGCAATATTTTATAAATTCTCTTCAAAACAAGGAATAAAAAATTGAAAAATAAAATTCTAAATGAAATATGGTAGGCGGGGTCCCTTCTCTCTCAATGAATAAGGAAATAATGTATACGCTTTTGTCTCATTTTGATATTCAAGAGGTTGTTATAAGGAGTTTTAAATTGCATGTATACTTCACTTGTGCATTTATGATTAATGCTTTGAAAAGTATTTAATGCAAAGAATTATAATATGACATTGAAAGTGGTAGATCAGTAGCACGTCTTTCCAAACTAGAATATCATATGGCACACAAGACTATAAAAATGGTTTCATAAATAGTTTAATTCTTTCAGCATCTCGTCATATTTTCAGATATGGTAGCCATCGCATCGCATCGTAAGTTTTTTTTTGTGTTTTTTTTGCACATGAGTGCACGGTACAACAGTCGGGGCAATTGGCTTTCTCGCACCCCGACCGTGTTCGATTCCTGTATGTGATGTTGCGTGACAGCTTATAGTGTTGTATTGAGAATGTATGATGTATAATGATTGATGTGATGGATCCACAACTTCGGCTTATCTGCTCGCTTCGGCGTATTTGTAACATGTTGCTTCTTCAGGGGATGAATTCCCCCCCTGAAAAAAAGTTTGTTTTGTTTTACATTATGAGATATTGAGTATTGGCAATAATGGATAAGCATCATAAAATTCATTACTCAAAAAGAATTTGATGGCCAAATCATTTATTGTTTGCAAGCTATATTGAAACAATCAACCTCAAGCTCATACGATACTACAAAGCACGACCCACCACCCTTAGCATTTGATATATAGCAAAGGTTATGTAACAAGTTAATAAAGGGAAGAGTATGGTCTGATTATATGGCAATAACTCGCAAATGAAATGGCGCAGGTGTAAAAAACCAAACCATACAACATTGATATGTATCAAGGAGATGGTGGAGCCTCATTTAATTGCCAACCGCAGTGTTGTCTGAATTGATATTTGGATATTTGGCAATGCGATTCATCAACCTATAGGGTAGAAAGAAAAAATAAATTATTTTAACATCCATGAGGTTAAAAATAGCTTATGAAATATATTGCTTCTTCATCTGCTTGATGTATTCAACCTTTTTCTGTGAAGCTTCACAATAAAATGCTCCTAGCTTCTCGACAAACCCCTCGCTAAATAGATTATCCCAAGAGCTAGCTGCCAGCGTATCTGCATAACTTTCCCTATTGTCTTTGAAGGCCTCACATTCTAAAATGAAATGATTTTCTGTTTCCACTTTTCTGGAAGAACAAAAAATGCAATTGTTATGATACACTGTAAATTCGTAAGATTGATAGCTGGGTGGTAATAATTTTGCAGAGGGGTGTCATTTTCGAGTGTGGTTGCAATCATCACAGGTGATGGTGGTAGTAAGACTCTCACACATTATACCCTAAGGAATTTGGGGGGTGCAATAGACCATGAGCCTCTCCTCCACACTAGGGTTGATTACATGGGGGTGTGATATATGATATCCCATGAGAATTGTGAATTATCTACATAAAGTTTCTATGGAAGTTTCTCTCCTTGTTGAGTATGAACCTTGCATGGGGAGTAATACTTATGGATGTAGTTGTATTTTTGGGTGAAAAATCCATTATTGGGTGTGATTTTACTCTCTTTGATTAATGATTGGATGTTGGAATATTGGAGTATTGATTGACTTAACACTTGGACTTAAGTTAGATAAGAACTAAAAGTACTAATTGTCATGTTTAAATTATGCATTGCCATGTTTTAATGATTAAAGTTGTTGCTTGGACAAGATTTTACACACCTTCGTTATTTTTGTTGGTGGTAGGAGACCTGCATAGGGTAATTTCAACAAAGATCAATCAAAGGAATAAAAATGGGGAATTCAATCACTATCACATTTGATATATCTCAATGATGTAATTTGATTTTGACTAGGGACTTAAATAGAAAAAAGTTCAAAAAAATCCTATATATTTACATCAAGGTAATGAGGATGGAGGTAAACATTAACAAATTCTCTATTCTTTCCAACAATTCAAAGGCAAAATAGAAAGACAATGTAATCATATCCTTCCTTTTAACTTAGTTCTACTTAAAGCCTAAGGACTATAGGTCTAGAGATTGGTTATGATTATATGAAAAAATAGAGAGGAGAGTTACAAACTAGTGCTATAGATGGTTGTTTGGAGGTGGGAGGTCAACACTTGTAAAATCAATCCTAGGAGGAATCTCAATTTACTTATTGTTAATAGTTCATATTCCCAAGGGTATTTCAGAAATAATAAGGAAGAAAGTGCTTTAGCTTCCTGTGAATTGAAAGAATATGGTGGATGAGTTCTCAAAAACATCCACATTTTCGAAGTGACTTTAGCACCCAAAATTTTGAAGGTTAATGCACAATAAAGTTTTCGAGGGCTAAATAATAATGGAAAAATACATTAGTCTTAGATCAATAAATAAATGGATAAGAAATGAACCCAAGGTCATGGTAGGGCTTAATCATCCCAAAAGCAATGGTGACGACATTTCCCCTCATAGGGAATCAGGTAGTTTGGAGAATAGGCAAAGGAAATAGTGTGAAAATTGATGAGGACTCATGGTTTTGATGCTCTTTAAATTTTCAGCTACTAGAATCTTTAATTGTTCTTTTACACAACAAAGAGATATTCAATTTGCTAGAAATAATTGATTTAGAAGCTAGTTCAATCTAGAGTTAAGGTTGGAAATATGTTATCCAACCAAGCTTACAAGGATATATGACAATGGAATGGAACCAATACACTCGCAAGTTCAAACAAAGTGACATAACACTAAAGGAGGAAGAAGACAGGGTGGTTTGGTACAAAATAAAGTTCAAAGAAATTTACAACAAAATTAGGCTTAAAGAAAAGATCAAGGAGGAATTAATAGGACATAAGGCATGGTGGTGGAAGACAATGTCAAAATTGAAACTATCCCCCAAAATGTAGAATTTTCCTTTGGCTAGATATTTCATATAGTGAACCAATATGTGTATTATGATGAACCTAATAGAAGTATATTAAGGTTGAGTGTATATATAATGAGGTATATTGTATATATAATAGGGATTGGTTTGATAAAGGTTTAGATATGCCATGAAGGAAAATTGGTATATATAGAGGTAAATAAATCATTATTAAAGACATGAATATATAATTTGTTTGATGAATATACTTGAATTTTTTAAATAGTGGGAAAACTTATCATAACTTAGTTGTCAAACCAACAATGGGGACAACCATCACTAGTTGTTATTTGCAAATGTAGACTAACTCATCACTTTTATTTAAGGAAAAACACGCCACTTGAAATTACCCGTGGTGGTTTGTAAGAGGGCGAGCTTTCACTCCTACCAGATGCTTCTGGGCCCTGGGCTGTTGACCTCTTTCATTACATATGAGGAAGACGATATCTTAGCCAACCAAAAACAGTTTTAGGACATACTCTAGGCCCATGAATATACTTTAATTACTTGAAAGAGTTTCTCATAATATATAAAAAAAAATTGTTGTATAACATTTTTTTGAGGAAATATCCAAGCAGATCAACCCTAAGGGATTCCATCTCGTCGGCTTATTAGCAGAGCCTAAACTCGAGGTTGTCAAAGAAAATTGGCCTTGTGACCATGGGAACTCAACCAATTGAACTAAACCTCAAGGCTAAATTATTGTATAACTTAATACATAAAATGACACAATTTTCATTTCAAAATACATACAATAAAATACAAAGTATGGATGTAGAGCACATATAAATGCAATATGGTAAGAATTAACATAAATATATATTTACATAAACATTTTTAACAAGATATATTTCCATACTTAATATAGGTGTAGTCTAACTTATAGACGAAATGAGAATTAACATAAATATATATTTACATAAACATTTTTAACGAGATACATTTCCATACTTAAAATAGGCATAGTCTAACTTATAGACGAAATGACATTTTTCACGACCATTTTTTAGGTTAATTTTAATCAAAATTTGACTGAGATTTTTAAAAACTTGAGTTTAAATTGTTTAATTTGCATAATTCAAGTTCCCCAAGGTTTTTCAAGGTGCTTAATCCATTTATGCATTCAAAAATGTATTTTTAACAACAAAAAATCTTGGAATTGTATTTCCAGATTTTGGTGAATTCAAGTGAAAAAGGCTATTTCGTCTAAGTTAAACTATGCCCTTAATATATGTTTGTGAAATTCTATAATTAAATTGTTAAATATATAATATGTATCCACATCAAAATTTCCATATTTATATTTTATATTAAAATATTTTTAACTAAACATTTTGATAGGCATGTCTATTTAGTTTTCTAAAATTTTAATTTAATTCTCAATAATTATTAGGTGGATGGTGGAGGTTTAACCTCCATGGAATAAGGTGAGAGTAGTATACATATATCAAGGGTTAAAGATTTATCTCCAAGTTTTTTGTTTGTTTGTTAGGTAATGTGAGTCTCAAGATGACTGTCATGCTTAAGTTGTGGCTTGAGTAGCCATGACCCAGGGGCATCTACACTTTTGTACTCATCTTGGGCCACACTAGCCCTTAGCATGCCTGGATTTTTGCCCACAGAGTGTCAAACTTGTGACCTTTTCACCACAGAGTGCCTAAACAGAACACCTTGTCACCCCATGGACAAGATTTATCTCCATGTTAATTATGTTCTTTTAATTAATTTATCTCATTAATTAATTAAAAAAATGTCATATCAACATATGTAATATTGAGTGTGTCGTATTGGTAAACCATATTATTGTAACAAAAACTATTTATAAGTTAAGAATTGCCACGATAAAGTGGGGTGAATTTCAGTGGTTAAAAGTGCAATTTAATTCATATACTATTATTTTTCATACTTAATATAATAATTTAAATAATAATATAAAATTATAATTTAGTTAGTTTTTATGATGGATTTTCACACTCACTTCATTAGGAATCGATCATGTGGACTAATTGCCACTCAGGGATCCACCCTGGGAACACTTTAAAAAAGGTAATAATAATGGTTTGTAAGTTTACTAAAGTTGTGAGTTTTGGTGTCATGGAAAACCTCAACATGGTATTAAAGCCTTGGCCCAGGTTCGATTCGATTCCCCAATTTGCGTTTGAGGGGGGTGTTGGATTTTCACACTCACTTCATTGGGAACTGATCACGTGGACTAACTACCACTCTAGGATACACCCTGAGATCACTTAAAAAAAAGTAATGATAATGATTTGTAAATTTACTAAAGCCTGCGGGTTTTGGTGTAATGGAAAATCTCAACATTTTTAACATAAAAATATGAAATATTTCTTAGACAAATGTTTTAGTGTTTATGATCCCTATCAATATTTACCAACCATTTAATTTATATAACTAAACTAATTAAATACACATTTTAAAATTAACCACATCCACAAACATATTTTGGATAGGTTAAATCACCCATCTTCCCTCTCCCATTGTAATTTGACAATCCAACAAGTTAGTTTTTCTACAGTAGATTTTCCAAACATGGACATGAGACTAAATGAGAGAAAACCCCTTTGAGGCAAAGGTTATGCAACACTTAAAACTGATTGATGGAACTCACACTACACCTGGCGCGACTAAACCCCTTCTTTGTACTTGAAATGAGTTTTTAGCACCAAAACTAGCCTCTTACCATCGGCAGTTCCTATTTGTGCGACTATAGCATAGTTAATGCTATAGTCCTTACACCCACCTGATAGGAGCTTGACCTCACCGCATACCATGATCATGCATCCATGCATGCATATATTGTCTTCCGGCGAATACCCATCACCCAGCTCTGGCGATGCGTTCCTGCCCGAGCTTGACCTCACCGTGACCATGATCATGCATCCATGCATGCATATATTGTCTTTCGGCGAATGCCCATCACCCAGCTCCGGCGATGCGTTCCTGCCCGCCTCCAGCTCCGGTGTTCCTGTCCGCCTCGACTTTAGGGTCTTAATGAGGTTTACCAACCGCTCATAAACTCCCACCAACCATGCTGAATACACCAACCGGACTCAATACGGTATCGGATTCTGGACTAATCCCGGCAATTCAGACCCTGCAATCATCGAACAGGAGCAAGGCAGAGCAGCGGCGAAGAAACAGACTTTGGTGATCCCTGCGGCGAACAGAATTTGGTAACGCTCTACCCTTGCGCAATGCAAAGCCCTCTTATGCTAGACGTTCTGTTGTCGTTGCTCTTTCATCTTGGGGGTTTGATCTTACGTCATATTTTTAATTTTAATCGGATTTTTGCAATTCTCGCTCCATGTTTGAAAGCTTTCTTGAAGTTTTGGCAAATTTGTCTTCGTAAAACAACATTTATTTACTGCCTTTATTTCCGGGAATCATTTGCCTTTGATGTGGGCTTGGCCGGTGGTGTTTATTGGCATCGCCAACATGGTAGAGGACTATGGTGGCACGCCACGCCTTTTTTCTCTAGACTGGAGTTCCCACATGCAAGGAGGGTTTAAATAAATACGTAGTTGTGATTTACATAACAAAATTCCTTTACAGTGTGCAGATTTTGATAAGTTACGGTCTAGTAGACCCAATTGTCATTGTTTATGACCATTGTTCCTTTATGCCCATAGTGCACACTTGTATCGCATCCCCTGTCAATCTTGTGAAAATTCTTTTTGGTGCTAGCTGGAACCAAATAGTAGTACAACCTAAAGTACACTATTTTAAAATTTGTCCAAGTTGTTGATATGTATAGCATGAGCACATATTAATATTTC
The DNA here is from genome assembly GCA_000404065.3 of Pinus taeda. NCBI lineage: Eukaryota > Viridiplantae > Streptophyta > Pinopsida > Pinales > Pinaceae > Pinus > Pinus taeda. The sequence goes on along the minus strand of APFE030493597.1, from coordinate 24,634 downwards.
GTGCATGCCGAACCCAACACTAGTACATGTTTTGGCTCAATCTGTAACTAAATCGCAAGACAAACTAAAGAAAATTTCATTCATCCACTACAGTATAAGTCTCTCTTTAATAATTATATGATGCATACAAAAAATCCATGTTGAGAGTGCCAAGGCTAAGGATTCTGTACACAACAGCAGTAATCTTTCATACCGGATGCTTTTGGTTTTTCTGTTGAGCATCCTCGAAAATCAAAAAACTGGTTATTGGTTTTTCTGTTGAGCATCCTCGAAAACCAAAAAACAATCTTTCATAGCCTTTGGTTTTTCTGTTTCCGTTGAGCATCCGGTAGTTATTTCCTTTGAGAATTAGATAGTTAATTTACTTCTTTACATCATAACTCTTAGCCAATCATAAGTAGTTTTAGTATTACTCGAAAACCAAAAAACAATCTTTTATACGGGTCTTTTATACGGATGCTTTTGAGCGTTAATTTCAATATCAAGCTTTCCTACAATTATCTAAGGCTACCTAAACTTTAAATTTAATATGCTTCATAAAATTCAAGTTTCAATATCAAGCCTCCCTACAATTATCTAAGGCTACCTAAACTTTACATTTAATATGCTTCATAAAATTCAAGTTTCAATACCTCCGCCTATTAAACCCACAGCCACTTGAAATACTAAACTAATACATGCTTGCCTTCCCTTTGGTTAAGCCAAATTGAATTTGGTTGGTAAGCCATTGCCAATCTTTTTAGCTGTAGTTATAGCTTCAAATGGAATCCGAAGTAGATCCAGTTGTCCTTAGATGATGTAATTGCTATTTTTTATTTTAATTTAAATATTTTGTTTTATTTGTTTATCGACCAATAAATAGCAATTTGTTTATGTTTACCAAAATGAATTTGGTTGGTAAGCTATTGCCAATCTTTAGTTGTAGTTATAGCTTCAAATGGAATCCGAAGTAGATCAACTTGTCCTTAAACGAAGTAATTGCAATTTTTTTTTTAAATATATTTTTTTATTTGTTTATCAACAAATAAATAGTAATTTGTTTATACTTACCAAATTGCCACTTTAATAATAGTTCTCAAATTATGTATCATCGAAATATTCTCAATTTTCTATGAAAATTCGAGGGAATGTTATATTTTAACTTCATAAAAAATGCCTTGTTTTCTGGCAATAATAGGAACATTATAATTAGGCATCTCTACCGTGTCTTCTTTGGAGTAAGACAAATTGTGTTTTTCAAACTGTGTGAATATAGTTCATTAATTTAAAACAGTTCATTAATTTAAAACGATGTTAATTTTATTTATTTTTTATATATTTGAATATATATAAGATGTACACTTTCAATTGTTTTTGTTATTGGGTAAATTTAATGAATTTTGTTTTTTTATAAGATTGTAAGTTTTTTATTAAATTATATTCAAAATTTTTATAATGCAATTTTTTATTGGGTAAATTATATTTTTGAATGTATAAATAAATTTAGTTCTTCAATACTAATTTGTTTTAGTGAGATTGTAAATTTTAGTCAAATTATTTATAGTATAGTATCATTTATAAAATACGTTGTTCTTTAATCATATAAGTTTAAATTTAGAACATTGATAATGCATATTGCTTATAATCATTCTCACTCCTAATATCTATAATTTGGCTTAACACTTATCATTTTCTTACAGATTGACACACGGTTCGCTCGCTTGTGCAGAGCCTAACCCCACGGTTTACAGAGAACAAAAACAATCATTGTAATTTTCTTTCGTGGGTGACTGGCAACCTATAGTGAATTGCCTTCACCTCTGCAATTTTTTTCCATATAGTTCAGATTGTTTTAATAATCAGTATTAGTAGGGCAATTACTTAGCCTTTACTTTAAAATTTTTACATTTCACACATAGCTTAATTAAGGGGAAAAGTAAGTGACCATAATCCACACATTTTTTCAATTTGTTTTGCTATTTTACCAAGTCACATAGCTTAATTAGCAAAGGAGTAACTGGCCCATAATTCACTCATATTTTTTACTACCCAAAGCATCTTTACTTCATTAGCATTGGGACTAGGAACTGGTGTTATTAAAGAAAGGGAGTAGCCCCTGCTTCCCTTGCGTCTTTTAGACGATCCTGGGCTTGCATCTGAAATCTTTCTCAAAGCACTCAGTTTTTCATCTCCCTTTTTAGGTTCACATAGTGTAATAGGAAGGAAGTAAGTGGCCCATCAACCACACATTATTTTATTTGCAGGTAAGGAACAAACATAATGTAGTGTAAGTAGACGAATTTGAAAAGGATCATCGAATATCCACATGACTACGAACTTTGTATGTTCACTCTGTCACTTACACACACATTTCACTACACACACTAAGCTACTCTAACTTTGAACAAAGGGAATCAAGTGTAAAAACCTTTTGTACTTAGTTTATTTAAGCTTAATATTTCACACCATAAGTGAAGGAAGACACGTAAAAGAAATCATAACTTGAACAAACTAAATTTCCCCACACAGGCAACAAAATAATTTATAGTTTAGGTTAGGACTATTCGGGGTAGGCATCCCATAAGCCGCCATGGTCATGTTACATTTTGAGACATAGAAGTTTTTTTTTAGGGTGCTTCAAATCCTTCAATCAGTCCACAGAAAAGACAACCCAGGCAGCACAGAGACCCAATTCAGAGGGGGTTCGGCTTAGGCTTAGTGCATGCGGTCCTATATGGGGCTACCCAACCTGTATAGTGATCGGTACTGATAACCGATTACCAAGAAGCTAAAGACTCGACTACCTCCGTGAGACGAAGGTATCCTATCGGCCAAATTTTAGGGCATCTTTCCCTACAGGTGGAGGTGTGGGAAGCACTAAAGCCTCATTCATTACTTTGGTTGATTCTTTTCGTTGCTGGTAGCGTCACCAGTTCTTTCGGGACGTAGCCCCAGTACTCGTCATTGTTTGGCTGCTGGAAGTGTCACCAGTTCTTTCGGGACATAGCCCCAGTACCCATCATTTTTTGGCTGCTGGAAGCGTCACCAGTTCTTTCGGGACGTAGCCCCAGTACTCGTCACAAAAGATATCTCCGCAAGGCCCAGTTACTTATAGAGTGGAAAGGACGAATAGGTCTTCATAGGACCTTTTATCATACGCAAAAGAAACTAAAATATTTTCCTTGTTTGATTGATCACATAGCTTAACTTAAAGGGAAAGTAACACTTTATTTTTCATTTTGCTTTATGTATGTAATTTCTTTTTATACACATTCCTCTCCTCACCACAAAAGTGACACACATTCCATTTTAAGAATACATAAATACTTTACTTTTTCATATTAAGGATAACAAGACAATGCTACACAAAACATTCCAATTCTTCTTTCACCTGAATATACATTAAAATAAATTCTACAAATAAAAATTGAAATGAAACATTTTTTTTAACTAATTTAAAATGAATTATTGGATAATTTGTTATTTATTTTGATATTTTTTGGGTAGAAAAATTAGAGGAATTATCTTTTGTGACATATTTTATGATATGTCTTAATTTTGAGATTTAGAATTTAAAGCCCTCTAAAGTTATTTTGGGATATGAAATTAGTGAAAGCTTTGTGAGCATATCTCTTTGCCTCTTGATGTCGCTTTACACACCAATTCTAGCTTTCAAACAATGTGAAAATCACCTCAATCAAATTTCATATGCAGAAGCTATGCCTCCCACAAGTTCAGCTAACTTGTTCATACGGTGGTACCAAGTGGACGCTGCATCAATGCCATTACTTAGATATGTGGAGTTATTCATGTGTGGACATTCAATAAGATCCTAAAAGGTCCAAAACCGTAACACTAATAGTGGCTTGAAAAATGTGAAAACCCTAAACCTTAAATAATTTCCAAGCTATGTTAAATACTACGTCACTAGGAAGAGAAGGGGTTCCATCTTTTTAGGATTGTATTAAAACATAGTTGAGCACAACATCTAGGAGTGGGATTTGAGATCAAAACAAAGGAGAGATAATTTGCAACAACCATATAGACAACAATGTCATAGGCAACTCGATAGTCAATACCCCTTTCTTTGTATTTGTATTTCCATAATTAAATAAAAAAGAGTAGAGTATAAGCCTCACCTTCTAATTAGGTTTTCTTTTATATGATATCCCCTGAGTTATATCTTTTATTAAATTATATGATTTTTATATCCACTTACATTTTTTTCTTTTATGGGTTTCAATATTTATATGTATTTAACACTAACGAAGTGTTGAGACATGTGAAAACCCTAATCTGAAATCATTATCAAGCTATGTTAAACACCAGGTCACTAGAAAGAGGGGGTTCCATCTTTCTAGAATTGTATTGTCTCGTGGTAGAGTAGAGCATATAAGAGTTAGATTTAAGAGCATAACATAAGAACCATTTAGAATACAATGTCAAAAAAAACTCTGTAATAAATACTCATTTTTTTGTATGTAAAGTTTCATAATTAAATAAAATATAATAGAATATAAGTCTGCTTTTTAATTAGATTTCTCTGATATCATATTTTAGAAATTACATCTTTTATTAAATCATATAACTAATATTTCCATCTACTTATTATTTTTTTTAAATTATTTTCGAATATTTGAATAATAAAATAATAAACAAAATTAAAATTCAAAAAATAAATTAAATAATAAAAATTCAAAAATGACAATGTAGGCTATAATAAATTACTTCCGGTGAATATCTACAATAGTTTATATATTGTTTCACAATAAATTAAACCTAATATTAGTTTTTGAAAAATTCACTCTCAACTTTCAATACCATGACATCTCATGGTGAAGACCTCTCCAATCTACTTATGTAAAAAACGAAAAAATGAGGGGTATTATTAGACTCGAGATCATTATCATCTATAACCACATACCTTGAGATCTGGTAAAGGACTCTCCATAATCTACTTAATTAAAAAAGAGGGGTGTTATTAGGCTAAATAAGCCTCTAACTTAAGCTTCTAATAAAGCAAAGCGGGGTGCATCAGCTTATGTTAAGTTGGTTCATTGTTTAATATTAAGTATGTAAGCTAGGGTGAGCAATGATATTATGGGGACGACTAACTTAAATTCTTTTTTTTGCTGAAGCAAGACTCGTACCTTCTATTCATTAGAAACAAAGAAACAAATTACATATAATACAACTACCCAAAGAGACTTGAGGGACATAGAGTCAACTATCCACTCAGGGCTTGGGTACCAAGTCTAGGCCATGGGCCCACAAATTTAAGTGTGATACCTTCAAAATACAAACAAAATCCTAAACCGGCCAATCCATTTGCAAAGTTCTGACAGATGAGACGCAAATCGGAGCCAAAAAAGGCATATTCTTAGATTCCAAAAACGAACCTGATGAAATAATAGAAACCATACTAAACCGATTTCAAGTCCGAATGGTGGAATAAACTTCGCGCATGTGAATCTCCCGAAATCCACCAATTCCAACCTCAAGGCTCAACATGCATGGAAGATAACAGTGAATCCGGACCCGAATTCAAAATAACCCAAAATTGCCACCAGCCCCCCGTAGCCCGCGAGATCTCCCGCAATTCAGTCCCTGACAGAGTCCCTTTGATACGAACAATCTTGACCATTGATCCACATAAAGAAATCCAATGGAAGAGCATAATATGGCACCGAACAAGTGGACCAGACGTTAGTGTGCGATGGAGGGTGGTTTTCCAAACCCTCTCTCTACCACGTGTAGGATGCTGGATGGGATTGCTGCAAACTCGCTAAAATCGTTTCCCACTTTAGAGCGATGCGAACATCCAAAAACCACCAAGGAAGCGGTTTTACTCTACGAGGCCCAAAAATGTAAAGATTCCAGTTGCCGGTAAAACAAGGATTCCTTCGATGCCTGCTCAACTTTCTTGCCTGAACCTGGATCCCAGAAAAGAAGAGAGGCTCTCCATTAATTAAATAACTATGGTATCCGCTGCGCTCACGCCAATGAATAGTGATGTTCATCTGACTGACTCTAGGTATTTTAGCGGCCAGCCTGTGATTTCCATAGAAACAACTGTTGTATTTTATTGAGTTCTTCTTGTGGTAACGAATCCACTCCTCCCGTGGTTCCCTGTATCAAAAACCCTTCCAGATCTAGGTTTTCTTTATCAAGAATTTCTTGTAGTTCATGATCCTCCAGGTCCATCTCATTTTGGGTCATTTCCTGATCCATATTCAGTTCTGCATCACTCATTATGGCTTCCTTCTGATAATCGATGTCCTGTGTGTTTTCCCGGTTTTCTTCAGATTCCTTGTCCGCAGGACTTCCTTCCATTGCTTGATCTTCTTTTGAGATCTCTTCATCTTCCTCAAGCACTTGGAATTTGTTTTGACTGATTTGTTGACCTTCATCTTGATGTTGTTTTGGTCCTCTTTTGCTGCCCTTTCCACGATTCACCACTTTCTGAAATTTGTATGTTTCCTTCATTGTGTTATTTTTTCTCTTGCTTACTACTTTACTGAGTGGAAAATCTCTGAAAAGGTTTCCATGTTCATGACATCTGCGACATCTGAACGGAATGTGCTCATAATCTACTGTTTGCACCCATTCTTCATCAAAAACTTCCAAGATCACCTCATCCTGTAGAGCTCCCAATAAATCCATTTCCACTCATATTTCCATCGCAAGTCGCCCCTTGACAATAACATGGTGGCCCCACCTCCAGAAAGAATTCATATGTCATACATGGTTAGTTTAAACTTGTCATAGATATTTAAGCTTATTAATATCTTACTTACCGTACAATGTCATCTAAGATCCCCTGAATATTACTTAATCCCAAAGTGGTTTACGTGAAAAGTATAAGATATTTACTTAAAAATGAGACTTCCATGCTTAGTACGCTATGCATTGATCAAGACCATAATATTTACTCAAACTAAATTATTTTCAATGCAATTTGTATAGGTATTTTAAGAATGAATAAGTGGGGGAAGATTAACGAGTTGGAAGTTGAAGACCCAGAAGATATGATACAATTTTCAGCAGAAGACTTAACATGGACAGAGATTGGGGGGGACCAAGTTGCGATGATTCCATATTGTCGACTTGATTATTTCATAAGTGGAGAGGAATCAAATGAAAGTGCACCCACTCAATTTCTTCTTAGGAAACATCGAAGTAGAGGAATAGAGGATATTACACACACCAATTACTCAACATACCTGGAGTACAGTGTGTGAGTCTCTATATGCATTTTCAAGATACGTATAATTTTTTCAATATGCATAAATATTATATCTAATTTGTAGTAATTTTTTTACGTACAGTTATTGATGTTCATATGGTCCACAGTCAACAATGATAATTAGGAGTGCATCATCAGATCCAAAGACAAACCGCAATCGACATGAAAGTATTAAAGTTGGTTGCCAATGTCACTTCTTTGTGCGACGACTTCAAATGAGACCAAATGATGCTGTAATAATATATATTGCATGTAGACATATTGATAAATCCAATGTTATTTGTCATGGGACATATGCAATCGGTAGGCCCATGAGATTCAATTATGCACCACATTTAAGTTGGGATATGCGATCTAATGTCCAACATTTCGTTAAAAGAGGTTTAATGTTACAATGATATGGGACAAGTTCATCTCTGATGTGAAGGATGGATCTGGTGAGTTATACACAGGGATACCTCGAGATACATACATGAAAAAAAAAAGATATAAGTAACATTTACAATGATATCATAAGGCTAGAGTATGCTAAAGATCAAAGTGATCCAAAGAGTGTAGAGTGCTGGTATAAGGAAAACTGAGAGAGTTTTTTCTTCTACCAAAAACAAGATCTTGTTGAAAATATCCCTTTTATCATAGGCATACAAACAAGTGGATGTGTTCAATGATGCTGAAATACTCTCACAATAATATTATCTCAATGGATTCAACCTTTAGTACAAATAAGTATGGGGTGAGTACATATTTATCCTAAATCCGATTCATTTATTTAACCTCATATTAATGCATGTATCTTATATAAATATAATTATGCACATTTTTTGTAATGCAGTATCAAATTTACACCTTAATGGTTTTCGACGAACATCACAATGGGGTTCCAATAGCTTGGGTGATATCATCATGCAATACTATAGCTGATCTTTCTAAATGGATGTTGGCCTTACTTGCAATTCGAAACAAAGAGCGACCAGATTGGCATGTTCTTGCCTTCATCACAGATGATGCTACTGCCGAAATTGAAGCATTGAGGTGATGTGTTTATTATTTTTACAAGAGGCATACAAAATATTGTTAATGTATAATCTTACTAAAAATTATGTTATTGCAGGTCTTCGATCAAGTGCAAAGTATTATTATGTGTGTGGCATGTTCGTCGTGCATGGTTGAAAAATGTTGGAAAAAAGGTCCAAGGGAGAGAAAACCAAATAAGCATTTTTCATGGTTTAGGAGAAATCATGCACATGTGTAAAGATGATGAATCTGTGAGAAAGAAAGTTGAAAGCTTATTTGAAGAATTCAGTGAACAAAAACGATTTTTGGAATATTTTAGAAATACTTGGTTAGCCAACAACAAAATATGTAAGCTTCTTATTGGTGGTTTTAATGACTCTATTTTTCATGTCATATGTATACTTATTAATATATAACTAATAAATTTCTTT
>APFE030493594.1:0-21016 GCA_000404065.3 Pinus taeda | reverse complement strand
GGGTGGTTCTAGGATGGTTCAATGTAGGGTGACGTGGCACTGACACCTCGTGGACTTACTGGAAGCAAGGAGTAGAGGTGTGGCCCATTGCCCCACATGTCTCGGAGGTCCTACCCCAGAGACATGAAGAGGAGCAGACTTGGGAAGCATCAGGATAAGGCGTAGGGTTAGCGTGGAGGCCACACATGTGTTACTAGACCAGGGCCCCACCTCAATCGGACGTCGAAGGTCACTGGAGATCCGACAACGGGAGTGGTCTGCGAGACCCCTCCCTATGATGTCATTGGAAAAGAGGTGGGGGTGGCGCAATTAATGTGAGCCGTCGGTTGGGTGGAGTGGCTGTGGACTGTCGCATGGGGGCTTTGAAACCTATAGCTAGAACCCTGATCGCGTCGGGGTACTCTGCCATTAACAGTTGGGCACAATGACCTGTCACAATTCCCCTGCTAATTGTTGATTACTCTGCCTTCATCGCAGCTGTTGGATTGGATGGTGCTGGTGGGGAATATTGGAGCGATTTTGTGTGGCAAGTTTTCATTGGCTTTGTGGAGGCGGTTAATGCACGGTGGGACACGTCGACTGGAGACACGTGGCATATATTATGCCTGACTTATGTCCACCAAGTTTGGGAGACTTTGAGGAAGAGTAGAGGATTGAAGAGGACACATCCGAACCTTAGATTGATAATTGATAATTAAAATGGATAAAGGACAAGAAGAGAAAAAAAGAATAATAATAATAATAATAATAAAGATCCCATTCTTTTGACAATATAAGAGTTGGATTAGCAGTAATAGCACATCCCACTGGGGTCGGTGGGGTAAGGTTGTTACAGGTGGTATCAGAGCCATCCAGGATCAACACTTGGACTAAATGGGCTCTATCATAGGAAAGTAACAACAGAGTTCCTGAAAAGAGGTTTCATAATGATTTTTAGTAAATTAGCTAAGCTAATGTTTAGGTGTTAAAAGTAGGTCTAAAATTGGTTTACTGCTTGCATGGCAATAATGCATGGATATCCGGTTTTGAGACGGAGCTCAATGGCCTTGATGTGAGTAGGATGGTATCTTGCTGAATGTGTTGATTGGAGTTGCGTATTAATTGCAATGATGTTTGGCATGTTATTGTGATAAATGCCTTGGCAATGCATGTGATTGTTGGATGGCATCAGGAGGGTTGTTTTCATGTGTTGGTTGCTATGTTTTTCCTTGTAAGCACTCGTTCTTGTGGTTAATGCCTTGTTTGTTTAAAGAATGAGGCTGGTAATAGTTAGGGCTGAGTTTTAATTCTATTGAGACATTATTGATGCATTTACGTGGTGCTCTAGTTATGTGGCATGGTTGAGTTTATGATTTCTTTAGTGTATCATCACTATTGGTCATATGGTGAGTCTTTTCACGCAAGAAGCTCTGGGAAAAATCCATATGATTGCTTGCATTATGTATATCTATGAAATCTTGTATCTATGTGTATGCTACCTAATTGGGGTGTGAGAGTTTCATGGCTTGGTTTGCATATGGCAAGGACGCCGGTGGAGGTTGACAATTTCTATATGAAGAAATAGTTATTATGTTTATTAGGGGTGTTTTGTCATCGGTGGTTAATGCTTTCTTGTCATACTGGAACCAGATGAACTCAAATGTAGGGATCTAGTGTGGACCTTGTAGATGCAGGATTTGTAGCTTGATAGAGAATGGTGTGCTTGATGATTGTCTGATTATGTTGGTTGCTTGCTTGTGCAAGTGAATGCTTGGTGTAGCATTATGATGGATGGATTATGTGATCGCATGCATACCCAAGATGCATCCATGAATATGATAACTGTTGATTATAAGATGGTAGGTGTTAATGCGGAAGATTGATCCCTCCGTACCTGTAAAGGCATGATTGTGAACAAGCCAATATATATATTTATGTATATGTGCATACGACTTTTGATTTTTAAGCATTATGCTGGGATGTAAAATGCACACATTAGGTGCTAGATTTTAAGACATGATTAACGTTTAAATTGAGATATGTGTTCATGTGAATGCTCACATGATCTTGTGATTGATTGTGTTGCATAGCATGCTTGCTACTATTGACCTGATATATATATATATATATATATATGCTTGCTACCATGCTCTGGGAGCTTGTTTCAAACCATACAATGCCTTTTTCAGCCTGCAAACATGTATCTTTTGGTCCTCTACTTCAAATCCCGGTGGCTGCTCAACGTAGAATACTTCTTATAACATACCATGAAGGAATGTTGTCTTCACATCCATCTGATGAAGGGTCCATCCTTGAATTGCAACAAGAGCGAATATGGAGCGAATGGTTGTATATCGAGCCACAAGTGCAAATATAACGTCATAATCTTGTCCCTCTTTTCAGGAGAATCCTTAGGGTACGAACCTTGTCTTATATTTCTCAATATTCTCCTATCGACTCCATGTTTGATCTTGAATAGCCATTTTGAAGTCACCACAAATTTCCCCTTTAGTCTCGGCACAACATTCCATATGTCATTCTTCATAATTGATTCATATTCTTTGGCCATAACATCCTTCCAAAGTTGTTCTTTCATGGCTTCTTGCTTTCTCTAAAAGATCTTTGAGTGGCAATGCATTTGTCGTCATCGTGTAATGTGTCATGAAGTCAAAGTGGCCTCTTCCTCGAAAGGGGATCACATGGAGGAGGATCTGAGGGGTCCACGGACTGCATGGAAGGACCATCTAAGATATCCATATCATTAGTCTTCTTCTAAGGAGGAGGCAGAGGGAATGTCCCTTGCTTTTCCAAGGGCAACATATTTGTCAAATGTTACATCCCTGCAAATTTCCACCTTCCTTTGACCAAGAATATATATTCTAAATGCTTTAGAATTTTCACAATATCCAATGAATGTACCTTTTCTTCCCGTGGTTTCCAGCTTGTTTCTTTTGTCCTTCGGCACATGGAAATATACGGGGCAGCCAAAGATACAAAGACGGCTAACATCAAGCTCGACTCCTATAAATACTTCTTCTGGAGTCTTGTTGTCCAATGCTTGGTGAGGCACCCTATTTTGAACATGAACTGCAACATTCGTTGCTTCTCTTGAAAGGAACTTTGACAGCGTTTGATCATGGAGCATGGCACAAGCAACTTCTACAATGGACCTGTTCTTTCTTTTAGCTACTCCATTTTGTTCGGGATTATAGGATACAATCATCTCTTTCTTGATCCTTTTCTTCTTGTAAAAATCCATGAAATCATTTGAAATGTACTCTCCACTGTTATTGTACCTGAAGATTTTAATTTTCTTCCGTATTAGATTTTCGACCAAAGCTTTGAAATCTTTGAAAATTTCGAAGGCTTCATCCTTGTGCTTCAAGTAATATATCCTTGTCTTCCTTGAGAAATCATCAATGAAGGTGATGTAGTAGAGATGACCACCAATAGAATGTACAAGAATTGGTCCATATATGTTAGAATGAATGAGTTGGAGCATGTCATTCGTCTTATTCTTGCTAGAGGGGAGTGGTCCGCTTGTCTTCTTTCCACTGGCACAACCTAGACATACTCCATCATGTTGGGCTTGAACATCTGGAATTCCAAATACTAACTTCTTCAATTTTGGAAGAGCATCATAATGTAGATGGGCCAATCTTCGGTGCCAAGGTTCACTTAGATGATTAGTATGATGGACCAATGCTAGAAGAGGTCTTCTAGTGACTATATAGAGTCCTTCAAATCTTGATCCCAATGTGAATGCATTTCTCATAGAGGATCCAACAGGCCAAGTAAGAATCTTTCCCTTGATGAAAGCAACCCTCATCCCTTTTCTTCCAAAGCAGATATTGATACCGAATTCTTCTTCAATCCCGACACATACATCACATCACGGAGCAAAACAGATTCCTCAGAATCCAAATGAAATTTGATAGGCCCAAAGCCTTTAACGGGATGAGTGGAGTTGTCTCCAAGAATAATCTTCAAATTTGACTCCCTCTCTTCCAAGTTAGAGAGAAATTCCTTATATCTAGAGAAATGATGAGTGGCCCCACTATCAACTAACCAACTATCCCGCGAATCTGGAGGAGAGGAACTAGTGATAGAAAAAATAAGAATATATTCAAATTGATTGGCAAGATTACTTTCATACTTGGAATATCTTGACTTCCTTTGTGGTCAATGATCTTCTTCATGATCACTATGAGCATCTCTTCTTCTTCTTTCATCTCTTCCATTACGATCATTCCTTCGGTCATCTCTTCTTCTTCGATCATTAAACCTGTTATTGTTGCTTCTATTGTTGTAGCGTGGACCATTGTTCTTCTCAAGGCAATCTCGAGCATAGTGACCTTTCTTGTGACAATTGTAACATTCTGTGTGTGATGATTCTCTTTCATTCCTTTTCTCTTTGCATTTCGAGGAGGAGGCTTCCTTGAATTTGATGGACATCATTTTCCTTTCTTCTTCTTGTTATCAGTGACGAATGCAGCGGGCTCTCCTTCATGCTTTTGAATCTTGCCTCTTGAAATTATCCTTGATTCTTCTTGAGTGAGCTTTTCAACAGTCTCATCAAATGACAGAAAATTGTTGTTATTGCTTATAGTGGTAATGAAGGTCTCCCAAATAGGAGGGAGGAGACCTCTAAGGGTTACAACCACCAATTCCTTGTTAGGCATAGTTTCCCCAACTCTCTGCAAATGATCTCTAAGACAAGATATCCTCATAATATAGGATTGCATAGACTCTCCTTTATTCATCTTCATATCTTTGATTTGATCTTTCAAGGAGATCATTTCATTCAAATTGTTGACTTCATACATGCCAACTAGCTTATCATACATATCCTTAGACTTCTTCAAATTTCCAACATATGCAAGTAAATTATTTTGTGAGGAAAAATGATTTGCATAAAAAGAAGGGGTCAATTGTGAGGAGACTTTTACCCCCACAACAAAATGGGCCACCATCCAGATACTCTTTGCCTTGGCCACTCGGAATGGGTTGAAAGACCATCAAATGGATGTAAAAACTGCTTTCTTGAATGAAGACTTGAAAGAAAATATTTTTATGTTTCAACCAGAAGGTTTCGTTGTGAAGGGTCAAAAACATAAAGTATGTAAACTCCTCAAATCCTTGTATGACCTAAAACACACACTAAGAGCCTGGTATGAAAAATTAATCGAGCATCTTCTGAAATTAAATTTCAAACACTTCAATTTTGATGCTGCAACTTTATTTGCCAAAAAAGTTGGCAAAATTGTCGTCTATCTTGTGGTATACGTAGTTGATCTATTGATGTCAAGGAACAATGAAAATTATTTTGATTCTTAAAGAAAGAATTGAAGAAAGGATTTGAGATGACAAATTTGGGACAACTTCACTACTATTTGGGCATTGAAGTAACCCAACATTCGAAGTATATATTCCTCTCTCAAAAGAAATACATTGGAAAATATTTGAACAAATTTTTCACGGCTAAATCCTTTGTCCACTCCAATGGAATAAAATTCAAAGCTCACATCTAAAGAAGGAAATGAATTTGATGATGCAACTAAGTATAGACAACTTATAGGAAGCCTTATCTATCTCACCACTACCAGACCAAATATTTCATTTGTTGTTGGAATCCTTTCCAAGTTTATGCAAAAGCCTTGTGAGGGACACTAATCTATTGCAAAAGGAGTTCTAAAGTACTTGAAAGGAACTCAGGACTTTGGACTCTAACATACATAGGTGTATGACTTCACCTTTATTGGATATTTTGATTTAGACTGTGATGGAGATAAGGAAAATGGAGTATCTACTCCAGGCTATGTTATGAGTCTTGGATTAGGAGCTATCTCTTGGAGGACATGCAAACAGTGAGTTCCAAAAGATTCCACAATAGAGATAGAATATGTGGTAGTTGCAGAAGCAACCAAGGAGATTGTGTGGCTCAGGAGAATTCTTGAAGATTTGCAGGAGAAATAAGTGAAGTCCACTCCTCTTTTCATTGACAACTCTTCTGCAATTAAATTGGCCAAGAATCCGAAATTCCATGATCGAACCAAACATATCAATACAAAGTATCATTTGATTCGACATCATGTTGAGGCCAAGATTATTCACCTACGCCATTGTTCCAAAAATGAGCAAATTGTAGACATCTTCATCAAAGCAGTTGGAAGAGAAAAGTTTGAAATATTCATAATGATTCTTGGACTCACAAACATCCCTTTATATTTGGGGGGAGGGGGGGCGTGTTAGACACCTAATCCTTCCAGATTGGGTGAAATTATGTAAATAGAAAACTTAGTATAGGAAAAGACCCTAGAATGTGAAGGGTCACCATTTTGATTGTTTATATTGATTTTTAGCTTAATGGAATTTATCAATTTGTGAGTCACCATCCTAGATTGACAACTTGGATGAGGAGGATCTCAATAAGAGGCCAAAGTGGTGTCATAACACCATTAGAGATGCTTGGGTGGGTGAAATGATTGAGGGATGATAATTGAAAGGTAGGAGCAAATAGAAACCAAACATAATTAACTCTGCTCCTATGGCCAATGTTCCAGGAGTTTATGAGTCATAGGTGTTTGAGGAAGCAATAGTGAAAACTGGATGGGAGAAGGCCATGACAACCAAAAATGAGTTTAATGAAAAATCAAACTTTAGAGCTTCTAGGTCTTCCACTAGAAAAGCGACATATTGGCTGCAAATGGGTATACAAGGTCAAGTACAAAGGGGATGGCACACTCGACAACTACAAGGCACAGTTGGTTGTGAAAGGGTTCTCTCAACAAAAGGCATTGGCTGTGAGGATACCTTCGCTCATGCAATGAAGATGAACACCATCTAATTTGTTCTGGCCTTGACAGCGTAATTTTGGTAGAAGGTCCATCAATTGGACATGAAGAGTTCCTTCCTCAGTGGAAATTTGGAGGAAGAAGTTTGCAGGTATCTATCATATGGTTTTCAGGGTCTACGGGGAGGGAGCATCTTGCTTGTAGACTAAAGAAAGCTCTATATGGCTTGAAGTAGGCACCTAGGGCAGGTTGAAGTAGGCACCTAGGGCGTGGTACATGAAAATTTAATAGGTATTTGGTGAAAATAGGGGTTTCAACAGAACACTTTGGATTCCAATTTATATATCAAAACAATTGATAATGATATCATTGTACTATTCATATATGTAAATGACGTCTTATTATAGGTAGTAAGTCAAGTGCTATTGGACATATCAAATCTAATATGAATAAAGCTATTGACATGACTAATCTAGGTCTCATAAATTATTGTCTAGGTGTAGAGTTTTGGCAAAGAATTAGCAACATTTTGGTCTCACAAACTAAATATGCGAAGAGTTTTCTTAGCAGATTCAAAATGATAGATTGCAAAATCTTGTCTAGACTTGTAGAGAAAGGGTTGAAGCTAACCAAGACTGATTTTAAGGTATATTTAATGAGTTAGCCTATAGGTAGCTTGTGGGGAGCTTGATATACCTTATAGTGATTAGACTTGATTTGAGCTATGCTGTGAACTTCATTTCCAAATTCATGGTAGCACGAAAAGTATAACATTGGACTGCAACAAAAAAAATGTTAAGATTTGTGAAATTGGCATTTGACTTTGGGATTGTGTATAAAGCAAAGACCCTAGGTTGTGTGGGTACACATTTAAATTGAGTAGGTTTTGTGGATGACAAAAAATAAACTTTTAGATATATATTTAGCCTTAGCACTGGGGTAGTCACATGGACTAACAAGAGCTAGCTAGCATGCAATGGATCTTTCATCTCTTTCATGGATGAAAACATAATATTAAGTAGTGAAAGGACCATGTGAGGAGGTTTGGCTTAGGAGGATGCTTTTAGACATGAAGATGTAGCAAATAGGGCCAACGTCCTATTGTATGACAATGAAGGGGTACTAAAATTAGTTAAGAATCCAATTTTCCACAAGTGTACTAAACATGTTTTCATCAAATAACTTGTAGAGGATGGATCTATTGAGTTACAGTATTGTCCCCTTCAATATTTTTACCAAATCTTTGGGTCTTAAAAAATATGTAAAATTTTGAGATAAGCTTGTTGTGGTTAGATTGACCATTAAGGGAGGGTGCTAGACTAATAGTAGATCAATAACGATCCCCCTTTGACTTGTTAGGAGCTTTCATGTTAAACAAAACTAGATGATCGAAGTTATTTTTTAGACATGTTGGCCCAATATCCCTTGGTGAATTGGTGTGTATTTACTAGTATTCAATTGGAATTGGGATACGTGTGTGGTTGAATTGAAGTGCATATGCCTTTTGTAGGCAAACCTTGGGACAACATGAAATGATTTAGTGAGATTTAGGATAGATGTTTGGCCTTGCTTAAATTTTGGCTAAGGCATGATTGACTCAACTTGATGCATGGTGCATGGATGGATGATGGACCAGATGGATCAACTTTGGTTATTTCCTTAGGTGAACCTTGATAGCGATTTTGGCACACTAGCCCAATGTATTGGACAAGGCACATTGTGTCATATTGCGGTGCCTTAATTCACAAAATGACTGGGATGCTATGTGTAGGGTGTTGTTGGATTGCATGGAGTTTTGGTTGTAGAGATAGACTTTTGGATGTCTTCATATTCTGACTTACTTGGGATTTGCTTCAAGTTGTTGAGTTGGAGCAAGTCAAGGTATGCCTTAAAGGAATTTGTCTATTTGAAAATGTAGGAGGACGACCCAATTGGCTAGAGAGGAATCAGGTTAGCCATGTTTTGAGAAAAATGCGAGAATCAACCTATCTAGAGGAAAACAAATGAATAGCTATCTTTGGTATAAAAAAACCGCTGGAGAGTTCATTTGGAATACAGTTGGAGGTGGAGAACATGTTTTGTGAATATGTTGGATAATTTGAGGGTGTGACATTCGTTCATGTAATGAATGAAGTGGTTGAATCTAAGATGGTGTTTTAGATGCGATAGTTCCAAACAACTAACTTAGAAGATGAATCGGATTGTTTAGTGTAACTTCAAGGTTTGTTGAAGTAGATTGTTTCATGGAAGATAGTTGGCTATGGGTAAGATGGTTGTAGCGAACCATTTTGTGGAAGGCAATTGGCTATGTGTAACATTCCTTAGCCACCCATCTAGGGTGATGCCACCCACATGGATATTATTACCATAAAAACATAACATGTATAACATAACCAAAATAGCATAATAACATGCATGAGAGTGATAAACCATAAGCAATATAAAACAGGTTTGACACTTGTCTAATAAAATTCACCGACTGGCTGCAGACCCCAAACATTCCACCTTGCCTTAGGTTGTGCTGTTCACAATCTCTCGACAGTGGGCCACTGCTGAGCTGGGGCTATGACTCTACAAGTACCAAGGTTTACCCAAAGCCTGGCATAGTACATAACCAATACTGAACATAAGCAGGGCCAAGGTACCAAATCCCAACAACCTCTAACCAATAATCTCACATCCCCATCATCCCAAACAACCCATGTTAGTGCACCCGTTTCGTTGCACTTGCGTTCCATTGGGTTGTACCACTACCCTTCCAGGCTTCTAACTTGAGTCGGTTAGGGATGTCTCAGAGCCTTGTGGCTTCCATGAGTTCCAACTACTCTCATGGGTCCCAGGCCCTCACACAGGGGCACCTGTCCCTACACTTCTCCCTCTAGGGATCTAGCCTTCCCGAATGCAATTCACAGAGAAGTGCACTGATACTTGGACCCACCTAGGATCCTCGAGGTATGCTAGCTAGACACTCTGGCTCTCCTCAAACAATACATAGTAGCCATGCTGGTAGATATTTCCCAGCGAATGGTGGAAATCACCTTTTATAGGCATGGTGCCCTTCACTTTATATTTTAATAGTACATTAGAATATTAGAATATATTTTAACATCAAGCCACTTTACCTTTATAACAGTGGCTAGGAATAAAATATTGTTTTCTTGGCTTAGCCCCCTCACCTTTCTTTTTGTGTATTTTATTATCTCAATATGTTTACATATATCAACTAGGCTTGCTGGCCTTCTAACATAGACTCTCTGGCCTGAACACACAAGCACCCTAGCCTTAAAAGATATCCATACACTGGCCCACCGGCCTAACACATCTATTGTATACACACACGTGCACGTAGGCCTCAATAAAACTTGGCTCACCAGCCTATTTACCATGCATTGGCTCATCAATCCAAGTATCATATGTACAGATACATTATAGTTAGGGGTTCTGGTCGGGGGTATTAATTCCTCTCCCCCTTATTTATGCATTGTCTTCAGTGCATTTATATATGTGTACAATCAAAATTTACGAACAGTTGTGGGTACTACTGTTTCCTTGTATCCTTAGGCTCCTACTGGAAGTTTCAGGATTGTAACAAGATCATTGAACTTATGCCAGACTCATGGCTTTGTTTTGGAGCATCTCGATCCTCCTGTTCACTATGCTTCACCTTTCCAAACATTCCAATCCTGCATGATCATCATCATACCTTTCATCATATCTCCATTCAAGATGTCTTGACTCATGTAATCATCGCTGAAGCTACCATCCAAAATGAAATTTTCAACTGTGTTGTTGCCTTGTTGAGAGTCTCTGTCCTCTTTGGCTATATGCAGTAGCCTTGGATGATTCAAATTCGTGGTTAAAGAATGATATGCATTGAAGAAGCATTTCCTGTGTCCCCTTTTGACACATGCATTCTTGTCATTCTTCATTAACCTGTGAACTTCTAAGAACCTGATGTATATCTGCCACTGTAATGAAGAATTTTTTACAGATATTATATGTACATTGTTTGGAAAAGCTCATCCTTCATCACATTCATGCCCATATGTTGTACAAAACCTTTTAACTGTTCATGTGTGATTTCTGATTCATTATTTTCACGTCATCTGCAGTTGAATTAGCATGCTTCCCAGTTTCTGTTGAATTTTGAAAAATGGTTTCTGAACTCTAGTTATTTTTGCAGGAATTCTTCTCTTACAAAGTCTACCATACAATAGTATTCCATCAAATTATTTTGTAAAGGAGAACATGTCAATGCAATTCTATGTTGGGTCTTCACTTGTTTTAATGCCTATGTTATATCAACGTTTGTGTCTTTTTTTCTTTTTTCTTTTAATCATGTGCGCCTCATCACAAATGAGTAAATGAGGACCACTTTGCAAAGCCTCATCATCTGTGACAGCCTTTCCTTTTGCATATTTTCCTCAAGATGTGTTTTGAAATGCGACATAGCTATCCGTAGAACTCCACCTTTTGTTCCTCCACTTTGTTAATAACCTTGCTCTCTCTATGTTCTCCTCGGAACATCCTCAAGCATGAAAGCTGGTAAAGGGTTTAAATCAAAAGGTCGCCACTTGGCAAATTCTTGTCTTCAGTTATGCAGTACATTCAGTGGTGCTACAAGAAGGGAAATGTTCAACCTGAGATTTACGGACTACATAATATTGAATAGAAAAGTTATAACCTGCAACGTCTTCCCAAGTCCCATACTATGACCAGTATGTAATCAAGATCCTTGTCTCTTGATCTGATCTTGTTTGCTGATTGGATACAATTCTCCCACATGAAGAATATGTTAACAATCTGGTGTGGTTTCAAAATCCTTGAGATTGATGGAGATACTCTGACTTATGCTGCATTTTGTTCTCTGGCAGCATTAACAGTAAAGCCCATATACAATCCCATTTTATTAACAGAATTTAGAGAAGATTCTCACGATTTGAGAGCTAAATGTTTTTATGAGCCCAAAACCATACCTGTCAGGCAGTGAGATCATAGCTTTTGAAAGCTTCACTTTCTTTTCAAATAATGTCCTTGAAATGGATGTTGGCTTTATTTCTATGCTGGGATTTAGGAATAACATGTTCTGAAAGATGTAGTTTTGAAAAATATCCAAATCAACCCCTGACGCTGTAACTTTGCATTTCCTATCACATGATTGATCCAAACTGAACAGCGAAACCCTGAACTCAGTTAGCCATCCTGAGCCCGAGCCTGAGCTTGGCTAATTGAGAAGCTCCCTTAGGCATGTCTTGTCAATAATAATTGAAAAATTGTTTTCAATGTGCTTATGAAAATTCACAGTCATGGATGTATCTCAGTCAAGCATAATATTCTGTTCATCATCATTAGGCTCATTCTATGTGCGTCGGATTGAGATATTTATTGGCTGCAATCTTGAGCTATAGACTAAATCTTTGGTGTCCTCCACATTTTCAAGGGGTTCTATTTGTGCTTTGGGCAGGCGACAGGACCTTAACGTTTTTAAAATCCACACTAATTTTAATATTATCAAGAGATTGTTGTATGTATTTTGCTTCATCCTCTTAACTTGGTATTTTATTGGAACTACAATCATGGAGAAAAAAAATACGATAGATGGGTTTGAGATACTTATTGGCTACAATCTTGAGCTCTAGACTAAATCTCCGGTGTCCTCGACATCTTCAAAGGGTTCTATTTCTACTTTGTGCAGTACCCGAAGTTTTTAAAAACCCATACTAATTTTAATATTATCAAGAGACTGATGTATGCATTTTGCATCATCCTCTTCACTTGATATTTTATTCAAATATGCAATTATGGAGAAGAAAACATAAGATATTGCAGTATTGTCAAGCATATCGACACATACCTGAGTTTTTTGTAACTTGATAAGTTGTTGGTAATCCACTGTGCTCACTGCATATTTCTCAAGACCAAAACTTTGCTCACTGTCATCCATCTCATTAATAATCAGTATTGTAGCTACCATTCTGAATCATGAACTGATTCACCGGTGTCTTTTGCATCTTCTAAATACTGCTATAATTGTGCTTGTGATGGGCCTTCTTGCTTTGCAATTTTTGAAGATGGGATTATTTTTAAACCCTTCAATACAATGGTCATGCTCTAAATACTGATATCCATACTATCATATTGATACACTTATAATCACTTTATGTGGGTGGTGTTCTAGAGAGCGTCATCTGCACCCACTGCCTTCCTGATTCATGGCAGTAAACGAAGCTTCATTGGCAACCTTCGTTGAGTAATTACTTAGCGGTGACTATGACCTTGGTAGTTGTCTTTGGGGTGAGGAATTTTGTAGCACTATTACATTTATTTTTAGAAAACATTTCTGTCTAGAAACCTTCATCTAGATCCATTGTTAGATTATCTTAAAACTAGCTATCCAAACAAACACATCAGATCTAGTTACTTGCTAGAATTATTAACTCATGAATGCAGTAAAAAACGAGAAAAGCAATCACATTATCACACCCGATGCACAATTATTTCTGCTCTTCTAGATCAGTTCACCATTCAAAATATCTTCTGAACTTACAAGAGCCCCTTATAGGGAAAATGGCTCTGATAAAATAACAAAAGAACAACAAACCTGGAAAAGTTTCAGTCTGCACAAAAATCAAGGGATATCTGCACCAAATATGTGGTCCCTTTGCAATCTGTACAATTGTACGAAATCTGTATTGATGGTTGTACGACCTACTCCGCTGGGCTGTATGACTGCTTTTCTCCTTGCTACTGTTTGATTGCCTTCTCCTTGCTGAACTACTGTTGAAACTTCTTGCCAACGGCTGAAAATAAGATCTTTGATTTTCTTCTTCACTCACTTGACATGTGAAATGCTTTTTGTCTTTGTCCTTTGCCCTCTCTTTCTTTTACAACTTTAACATGAGCCAAAATCCTAATCTTCAACGGTTAAGATCTAACCATGGGATCAATGGTTCTTTTTTAATTAAATCATTAAGTAACCCACTTTAGTCACATTAATAAAAAGCATTCACTTAATTAATTAATAAAGTGAAATTTTGTAAAAAACATAGGTTGTATTTAATGATGATTTCGATAAGTAGACACCCTCATGGAAATACTTGGTTGTGCTACAAACACTGACACTCTTTAGCGAGGAAGGTATTCTCCACCACTTCAAAGTTGTCTCAAAACCAGACAAACTTGCCCTTCACAAGGGCTTGGTGAACATTTCTGCCAATTGTTCCTCGTTAGAAATATTTTGGAGCTTGACTACTCCCTTCAACGCCCTGTCTTTGATGAAGTGGTATTTGATCTCAATGTGTTTTGACCTTTCGTGAAACACTGGATTCTCTGAGAGTTTGATATAACTCTGGTTATTGTAGTGGATCATTGTTGGCTCAAGCTTCTTACCAAACAATCACGTGAGTATCTTGCGAAGCCAAATGGATTCATAACTAGCTAGATTGGCCACCTTGTACTCTGCCTTACTTGAACTCAGTGCTATTGAGTTATGCTTCTTGTTGAACTAGGAAATTACGTGTTAAAATTGGCAACTAGGGCCAAATTCCACCTTAAAACAGCTCATATGATGGAGATGATTATTGCATTGGATTCCTCTTTTCGAGAGGTCCAATTTTGATATAAAGATCATCTCATTTTGACAAGAAGAAATGGAATTTTGAATTTATTCTTTTTCATGCACAAATTGTCAAGGTCGGCCTTAGTCAAAATGAGAGTTTGATATAACTCTGGTTATTGTAGTGGATCATTGTTGGCTCAAGCTTCTTACCAAACAATCACGTGAGTATCTTGTGAAGCCAAATGGATTCATAACTAGCTAGATTGGCCGCCTTGTACTCTGCCTTATTTGAACTCAGTGCTATTGAGTTATGCTTCTTGTTGAACTAGGAAATTACGTGTTAAAATTGGCAACTAGGGCCAAATTCCACCTTAAAACAGCTCATATGATGGAGATGATTATTGCATTGGATTCCTCTTTTTGAGAGGTCCAATTTTGATATAAAGATCATCTCATTTTGATAAGAAGAAATGGAATTTTGAATCTATTCTCTCTCATGCACAAATTGTCAAGGTCGGCCTTAGTCAAATATAGGCTCAAAAGCCCAATAGATGTGTCTCCTCACTCTCAATGAAGTGTATAAATAGGAGTGACCTCTCTCCTCATTTGGATATCACTCATCTCATCACATATCTCTCTTTCTCCTCTCTTGATTGGTTCTTATAGCGTGAAGGCAACTTCTTTCTACTTCACACATGTGGCAGGGGGCTAAAATTCTGGGATTGTTTGCTGGCCGAATTTCAGGAAAACATACAAGTGTTGACCATGGCTCTTTTGACCAGCATTGACTTTGTTTTTTGAGGGCATAATTTCAATCTTTGGAGGCTGCATTTATTGGCATAGGAATTGAGGTGATTGGGACAATTTGACCAGGGTTGACTTCAGATTTGACTGCAAAATTACAACAATGTTTTCTCTCTCCTTTGACTGGGTTGACCAAACTTTTTTGCGCTGACTTTGACTCTCTTGAAAGGCCGGATTAATCTGCTATTGACCGAGCTACCTGGAGGACATTTTGGTGCTGATTTGACCAACGTTGAATTTCTGGTTAGGGCTGCAATTGACAGTTGATTTTGATAGGAATGTTTTGGGCAAGTTAATTTGATATTTGTACTCTCCCTCTGCTGAACTATTGAATAATAATAAGAAGATTTGATTAAAGGGTTTTCCCCACATTGGGGTTTTTCCCTGGTGTCTGCCAAATCTTGTGTCCTCTTGTCTTGGCTTGTCTTCTGCACTTTTTTTTTATGTTCTATTTCAATTTACTATCAATGTGGTTAAGTTAATGTGATTGCTACTGGAAATAATTGGAAAAAGTCATTGGGTTGATAAGGAACATTGAAGTAAATTATGCTAAAGCATAGAACATGCCATTGTTATCTAAAATTAACATGACGGCTAACCCCAAACTGAAGCAGCACTTAGAGGTTCTCTTTTGATCTGTATGCTTCCCTGCCCTATTTGAATCTGAGTACTGCAAACTCACACCATCTTCGCCAAGGTATTGTAATTCATATCCTACTGTGCATGTAAATATCTAAGCATGTGCTTTGCTGCGATGTAGTGAACCTACCTCATTCCACCATGAATTGAGTCAAGGTGTTAATAGTAAAACTAATGTTTGGTCAAGTGTTGACTAGTTTACATCAATGATCCAATCAACTTTCCTATATTGTTTGGAGTTTGCCAACTCTGAAACTAAAGAATCAATCTTCTTGAAATTGGTCACCATCGGAGTGCCCATTAGTCTTTTGTCCTCCGTCTTGAATCTCTTCAGGATCTCTAGAGTGTACTTCCCATGTGCGAGAAAGATCTCGCTTAGTTGCTACCAAACCTTAATGCTAGAAAGTAATGCATCGACTTGATATCCTTCATTTCAAATTCTAACACTAGGTTTGGCTTGCAACCTACAATCAGTCTCTTTGCATTTATTAGAATGAGATCTTCCACATACAACACCAAAATGAGGGG
Organism: Pinus taeda; assembly: GCA_000404065.3. NCBI lineage: Eukaryota > Viridiplantae > Streptophyta > Pinopsida > Pinales > Pinaceae > Pinus > Pinus taeda. The sequence continues at coordinate 4,714 of APFE030493594.1, read as the reverse complement.
CTCATATCCAACCAACAAGAAGTATAGCTTGGGATTTGCCTCGCTCTTGGTGAAGCCTACGCTTGCTAAGTACTGTCAATCCTAGCATATTGGGCCTTGGGCTCCTGTTTGAGTCAATATAGGGTTTTCTTAAGCATGCATACATGTGTCTCATTGTCATGGAATGTTAAATTGTAGCAAGAAAGGCTTCATTTACTTGTGCCTTAGTCAAATGGAGAAATTCGAATTTCCACATCGGCAGGATGACTTGAGTTGCATTTAGCAGGAGTCACATGGCATTGCCACTTAGTTAAGTCAGTCAATTCGAGTTTGTGGGCAAGAAGTAGAGGTGTGCATGGGTTGATTTCTAAGATGTAGCAATCTAGTAGAGTTATTGTTAGTTAAACTCAATTATCTGAGCTCTAGTCATAAATAGAGTCAGTAGGAGTTCAATTGAGTAGTTGTAACAACTGTTAATTCACTGATCTCCCAGTTAACTAGTCAATTTATTGAAAGTAGCCCCATTCATGCATAGAATTCGAATTGTCTAGTTGACTAGAGGAAAAAGGCATCAATTTAATCATTATTGTACACTATAGACTAGTGAGTGTACAATGCTTGCATGTAGCAGGTGAGACTATTCTCTTGGGACTTGTGTAAGCAAATAGGGTTTTCTCCTATTCTTTAGCAGTTAATTTCCTCAGCAATTGCGCAAGGAAATAGTAGGACCAGGAGGGCCAAGAATTGGCTAAGTATTTTGTAGAGTAGTTTCAGTTGGAGGAGATAATATTGCAGTGCAGGTTGTGCTTCAGGATTGAAGTTGTCATTGTAATAGATTATTTTTTCTCATCTGATATAATACAAATACAAATAGAGGAGGGATTTTCCCTAGTTGGGTTCCCCAGTAAAAATGGTGTTCATTGTGATTTATTGGTTGCATGCGTTTCTATTGTATGTTTTCCCTTCCGCAAATTGAGTAGAAGAAATTTGTGTCTATTGTTTTCAGTTCGAATTCATTAGCAGCTACAAATTTTGAGTTTTTTCTACATGGTATTAGAGCCTTGAAAACTACGTAGAAACCAACTTCCTGATCTTCTCTTAGAGAAATTTCGAATAGTAGATTTGTGGTGCAGGAATTTTCTTCAGTGCAGGAACAATGCCTTCCAATGGATTGAAACTTGAGTATGCGTTGGAGGGAAGTTCAAATTTCATTGTCTGGAAGGACAAAATGGAAGTTGTGCTGGATGACAATGGATTATTGGAATACACAAAAACTGATATTGCAAAACCATTAACATCCGATGCACAACAACTGACTCAGTGGAAGAAAGATACAACTAAAGCCAGGAGGATTATCTTGGAGTGAGTCAGAGACCATGTGGTTTCGAGTTTGCAGGGCAAGCAAACTACTTATGCAATTTGGAAGACCCTTACAGGCCTATTCGAAAGTAGCAATGATGCCAAGAAATTGACATTGAAAGATAAGCTCAGGTCAAAGATGAACTTGGAGGAGTAGGAGAGACTGTGCCACCATTTAAGCTTGTGAGCTTAGCACTCCTTGGTCTTCTGAAGTCTTGACATAGCTATTAGGATCCAGTTAATGGAAGAGAAGCTCCCAAAATGGGAGAGACATTGGTTTGACTTGGTGCAGGAGGAGATTAGAAGAAACACTAGAGATGGAGTCTTAGCCAAATTTGATGAGGAAGAACATTGTGCTCTAGTTGGCAAAGGAAAGAATGCCAAAGGAAAGAGGGCCCAAGGCGAGGCAGAATCCAGCGAGAACCATGGCAAGAAGAAAGACCTCAGTCAAATTAAATGGTTTCACTGCCACGAGTATGGACAATATGCAATTGAGTGTCCACATAAGAAATCTAACAACGAACCTACAACAACAACAGAAGATGCTTTCACATCACAATTCGAATTGGATTTCACCCTCAATGTGTGAATGGAAAGCACATTAAGAGGGAGTGAGTGGTGTTGAAAAATGTAACTAGGTTCGGTCTTCATAATGACATGTGGAAGTATGATTTTATGTAATTGATGAAAAGAAGAAAAATAATATTATTACTAATGCTTGTCTCATGGGTTTCATGAGCAAGGAATTTTATTTTTAGTGATGGCTCCCATTGTGAGCCTTTAGGATTTGTCTTCTAGTCATACAAGTCAATTTATGTCATGTATGAAGGGCCCTTCTTAGACATATTATATTTGCATATGTTTCAATGGAAATGTCAAGTAGCCCTCTAAGACCAAGCACAAGCAGTAACCTCAAGTCGACTGCAAAGTGGAATTAATTATCTCCTCCAATAGACATGTGGACTCACCCTCTTCACGTCCGACTAATTTGAGGAGGAAACCACTATAAATAGGAAACTCGACCTCAATTCAAAATCATTGAAAAATTCAGAGAGGTGCAAGTCTACAGTTATAAGTGTGAAATGGTAAAAGGAAAAGCCTCCCAACTAGCAAGTAATAAGAAGGAAGAACGAATTTCTTAAGGAAGTTTTTGGGTCTGTTTTAAGGGTTGAAAACTCTGTATGTTCAAAGGAATCCGTTGCAACAACGTCGAGGAGAATTATGTTGTAGTAGTGGAAGCCGAGGAGAAGTACAAAGAATTCTATTGCAGCTGTGGAAGTTGAGGAGAAGTACAAAGAACTCTATTGCAGCAGTGGATGCCTAGGAGAAGTGCAGTCCTCCTAGAGAGCCGAAGTGGAAGAAGGGGTAGTAAAGAAGGTCCTAAATTAAGGTCAAGGATTACTGACATAATTCAAGAAGGCCGAAGGTTTGAAGCAAGAAGGAAGCCAAGGTTGAAGAAGAAGCCGAGAAGGAGGAAGGAACAGAAGGTTGAATATTGTTGACTAAGGATCCTTTGTCTTGGTCTTGGAGTGGCAAATAGGTCAAGGGTCTTGATCTTGGTATTTGTTAATTGGAATCTCTATAAGAAGAAGATTTTGTTTGGGTTTTCCTCTCGAGAGTGACAGGTTTTGGCGCTAGATGATAGCCTATATTTTGTGTCTCTTGTCTCTTTATGGGCTATGCATTGGTAGCTATTTGATGAAGAAGAACAATAATAACCTAAGTAAAAGAAGATCCTAATCTATAGAAGTAAAAAACACTCACAAGCAGTTACTAATAGAAGAGAAATCACCTAATTGCTATGCCTAGATTTCTCAACATGGTATTAGAGATAAGGTGACAAAGTCAAGGAAGGGCATCTTATAAAGGGACACTCAAGGATCAAATCTCGAGAAGGACATTAGAACAATTTGAAGGATATCGAAGTGAAGTCAAGATATACAACAAAGCATCAAAACCCTATATTCTTCCCATTGAAGACATCATCAAGAGGTCATCATTGATCCTCATCAACAAGACTTCACCATCAAAAGGGATCTCCCTCTCTGTGAGATCAAGGAACATTATTGAAGAAAATTATCTTCAATAAATAGAAGTTTTCTATCCTCTATATCATCATCAACATTAAGAAAGCAACAAGAAGGAGCATCCTATCAAGTAAGTATATTTATGTCCACATTTGAATTTGTCAAAATATCTTTTTGCAAGGAAAGCAACAAATTGGTTGGGGCTTCAGACTATCTTGCATGGAAGAAAAGGATAGATCTGAACCTCATTGAAAATGAGGTTATGGATCAGGTCAAAGGATTTATCACTAAACCAAGAAAGGAAGATGCTCAAGCTCTTGCAAAGTATATGAAAGGGGAAGTCAGGACCCAAAGGATTGTCATAGAATCCATCAATGATCCCCTCATCCCATATGTATCCAAACTCGAAACTTCAAAAGAAATCTATGACAAACTGGTAGAGTTGTATTTTGTAAGCACTGTTGGAGAAGTCATCTCAATAAGGCAAGAAATCTACAAATTGAGGATGTCAAGGGAAGATGGAATAGCCTCATGCTTTATGAGGATATTTGAAATCTGAGTCAACTAAAAGATCTAGGAGAAGTCATGACTGACAGAGAAATGACTATAGTTGTATTAAATGCACTACCAGAAGAGTGGGGTAACTTCACTTCAAGTATTTGTGGGAAGAAAGAAGCTACTCCATTCTAGGATCTATGGTCACTATGCAAAATTGAAGAATCTAGACTAAAGGCCAAATCTGATGTGGGAGCAGGTGAGCAAAATCAAGCATACACTGCTATGACTAAAAGAAAGGGGAAATTTGGAAAGTTTGGTCCTCAGAAAAAGAAGAAGAACATGGCTAAAATACAATGCTATGGGTGTCAAGAATTTGGGCACTATAGAAGAGATTGTCCTAAGCTCAACAAGGACAATAACAAAAGAAGAAGAGAAGAAGATTACATCACTGAGGAAGTGGAGGAAGTTGAAAGGAAGAAGTCGAAGAAGGAGGAAGTAATAGATCTCCACTATTGAGATAGTCTTCCTCACATAAATTCTTTTCAAGTTCTTAAGTCTTCTGCTATAAGATATGGCTATCATGATTCACTAGGTAAAATAATGGGATGCATCAAGGCATCATGGAAGCATTGAAATCAAGAGCTCGAGACATCATAGAGAAGCATGAAAGATGGTTAGAATCTATGGAAGTCAAGGATATAGCTCTTGGGAATCTCATTGAAAACATAAGTGGCAAGGTCATCTAGTACAAGGTTTATCATACATCTGTCAAAAGGAAACATCTTCTGATGGGGATACTTTAGATCCTCAAGATTCTCTGATGGAATCTACATTGAAAGGTTCATCGATCA